>JAHZNH010001333.1:0-15191 GCA_027744355.1 Tyrannoseira gladiata
CCATCCTTATCATAAAACGTTACGTATCCGTGGAGCTTTTTTCTAAAAAAAAATTATACGCTTTCATTTCCCTTTTCATATGCTGATGCTACTGGCCAAACCAATCTTCTTTCTGCGAAACGCCACTACTCACTCGACAAAAAAGTAGAAATACAAAAGATAGAAATTTTCACCTGCTGGAAAGAATTTATGAATAAAAGATGTATTTATGACTTACAATCATCTTTTATTGCGAAAGACCGAGTGTGTTGTGTACTTAGCTTGCGAGATTTAAGAAATGGCACACATCCCGTAACATTTTATGCCATATATGCAAACTCTTATTTATTTATCAAGTAGATTCAGAATTTAAAATGCAGGACCACCCTCATCATCATGAGAATGGAATATGACACAAAAAGTATGAAGCAGGAGGGTTATAAATAATAAAAAAAAAGTTTTCCAGCAGGACGAATGCTTTCTATTTTGCATTAAGTTGGACATGTCTTTTTTTTTAAAAAAATGCAGAATATCATATGATCCTTTCGTGGACAATATTGCAATTTTTGGGCATTCGTACGATTCACAACGGAATTGTTACCTGAGATACGTAAATTATAAGATATACCTTGAAGTAATAGCTTCGTATTCTGAGAAATAAACGCGATTACCAACATGACTGCTTGGAGTAAAGATGACGATGAATGAAAAAATAAGAAAATGATTCTCAGACTTGCCTTGATTTGATCTTCAACGCGGGTGACTTGGAGAAAGGGGTTTGATTTTCTGCCACAAACGGTACCACGGCCAACCACGAAGGTTCATGTAACGACGCAAGTTGCGTTGAACAACTTGCAATGCGACTCTAAAATGCAACAAAAGAAACATGAACATAAAATCATCAACAATTAAAAACTATAACAACGCCTTTTCTTCCTCTACAAGCTCTAGCCAAGTTTATATAAGCGCACTACCCACGTTACTACCTTACTACACGAAAAGAGAAAGTCTCATTCAGATTAAAAAATGACCAAAACGATTTATATAAACGTGAGTTAATAATTTTTTGCGTAAAAAATCTTCGTGCAACTCTGGAAGCATATTTTTTATATTTCTTAACATATTTAGCAGTTAAGCTTATTGTATTACTCTTTCTCATCCAGGCAAGCACTATCAGCAGAAGGTACTGCTGATTCTGCTGGAGCTTCACTTTCTGTGTTTTCGGAAGCAGTCATATTGATCACTTCAGTATTCTTTGAAAGCGTTAGGTTGGGAGCTGGAAATGCCCACCCGAAAGCGTTTACACAATCGGACACAAAATTACTTTTGTATTCAGTCTCATTCACTATTTGCACTCGACGAGAAAATGTGAAACCATGTCATTTTATGGACTAAAAACACTTTTCTGTTCCAATATTTTAATTCATTTCTTCTCAACACGTCCACAGAGTCCACATATGTACAACGAAAAACTTTTATCTAAATGAAGTTGTGCTCGTCATAAAATGATCAAAACGATCATATAAAAGAAAGGGCATTTCTTTATGTCTGGAAAGAAAACGAAGAAACTAGACAACTTTTGAGAAAAATAAACTATTCACGAATATAATATCCTGCATTTCCAACTTATTTAAAGAGGTTCCGAATGTCTGAGTGGCCGTAAATGTTGGATAAACAAATTTCATAAGTACAAATCTCGAGAAAGAAATTTAGCAAACCCAGGTATGAATTCTGTGAATCGCTTCACTTCTCAAACCCAACTTTTGGGTATAAAGAACACTTGAAACATTTTTTTCAAAAATACATTAGAAAACGTGAAGTAAAATCCTTTGTACTTATTTATAAAACTTTTTTCTTGGTGTCGTTCGTTCTTTTAAAAGCAGTTCTTTTCTAAAAATGGTCTTTAGAAGACTTTCTCTTTCGCTTGTGGCAAGGAAATACTCAAAAGGATTAAGCTTCTATAAATGCTGTCTCCCTAATGGCAACGATGATTTACTGGATGAAGCAAGCAACAGAAATGCTTAAGCGCAAGCGATGGCATCAAGAGTCGCAATGATAATAATTAAGGAGTCAAAAACAATCTACCTTTGATCCATCAACCTCTTGTAAGCTTTCTTTGAGATGTAGCCACGAACTGTTGATTGCATCCATGTAATGATTTTGCCGAGTCGTTCATCACGGATTTCTTCAAGCTGACCCAGAACCCCGGCTCTGAAAAACACCTGTGGGGAAACATCATCATAATAGCAGAATATGAGGGGGTGGAATTAAACGCTACAGAAAATGAAGAAAATATCGCAACTAATTCCAAGCAGATGCTACCAAAAAATCATAAAGAGGTGTACACACAAGTCACAAGGAAAAATTAACCCAGGCAAAAAATCCATTTCGACAGCATGCCCATAGAATCCACACAGAAAAACCGAGACATCTCCATTCTGTTAGAAATTGTGAGTCGTTTTGAAATATCAGAGTATCATCATCGTTAGTATGAGTGAGCATCCGCCCAAAATTGCTATATATATGTTTATTTTATTGCTCTTTGGTGGTTGTTATCGGTTGTTTGTATGCCAGTCGTTTTTGATTCATTGCGTTATGCTTAAAAGAAAATTGCAATAAGTAAAATCTCAATACAATTTTACTTTTGCCAAGAATATTTTTTTTCTACAGAGAGTCATGAGCTGAAGTTCTGGGAACTCCACGGGATTTCAAGAATTAGGAGAAAAGCTCTGCAAGATAAATCTTCTCCCTGACTTCAAGTAACTTAAACAGAACTGGAGTTAAAGGGTAAGCGGAAGATTAAGCAAAAGCGGCGAGACGTATATATCAGAAAATCTTCCAATGTTTCATGCTGTCATATAAGTAAATTGTATGTGAGTATCCAGCAACGTCATTGGACCAGCGGTACAGTTAGCACGGATACGAACATAAATATAATGGAACGATGAAGCATATTCACTTTTCTTGCCAAATTTGTGAAATCTTATTTATGTTCTATGAATATCTATAATTTAGATAAAGTAGCATATAATGTAAGCACGTTGAGTGAGGAATTTTAAAATTTATAGTCAGTTTGTGTGATCCGCTACGTTTAAAAAGTACCGACAGTAATGAATTTAGCCTGCTTCTACATGTACTTTATTGCAGTGTCCTTATACTTTACTTTCCCTGTAGTAAAAAGTAATGTTAATTACGAGAAACTTTTCTGATTAATGATTGACTAATTAAAGTAACTGCTTCTACATGTACTTTACTGCAGTGTCCTTATACTTTACTTTCCCTGTAGTAAAAAGTAATGTTAATTACGAGAAACTTTTCTGATTAATGATTGACTAATTAAAGTACACTCACTCTGGATTATAGCTTTATAATCACACAAAGCCACCTCAAATATATTTATAAAATATATGTATGTATATGCAAAAGACCTTACTACACCACTGTTCAAAACTAAATATATCTTCGCATTCAAACTCGGAAAATGTACAGTGCTGTATACTTTCGTCATGGTTGGTAAACACGTTAATTACACCATTAATTAAGCGAAGAATGGAGATATGAAGACAGCAAAATTAGTATATCTAAAAGTTGCAACATGGCCTCTCCCTCTCTACAAGAAATGCTTGCTCTTACACTCCGACTGTGAGATGGAAAACATCACCAAGTATATTTTTTGTAGCGTTTCACAATAAATTGTCACCATAGAGTTTGAAGTGTTTTGCGCTTTAAATGACTACATAAGTACATCTCAAGCTTTTAGTTTATTAAAGCCACTTGCGATGTAATATTTTACGAGCATGGCCAAATTCATGAAGGATTTAAAATGATCTTTTTTAGGCAAGAAGCTAGGGTAAGACATTCACAAGATTGTCAGTTCAGGCTTTACAAAGTTAAAAAATACCAGTGGTGGTTAACCATGGAAAGCTCAAACTTCGTCTCAAGGAAGTGAATGAAAAATGGTGAAAAAGTGTCACATTTTGATCGATAAAAATAATACATACGTTAAAGAGGCCGCTTATGCATTAGTTCAGTGTAAGCTGATACTATGCCGGCTCCATGGGAATTGGCAAATGCAGAAAGAAAAACATAAACATGAAGCTTCATATTATGTCTTCATAATCATGTAAAAGGATTGCCTTTGTATGGCCCAGCCGGAACTGATCAGGGTCAAGACTAACTGTATCCAAAATAATCTCAGCGCACTTATGATCATCATCACTTTTAGCGCACGCTTGGGGAGCAAGGATCTTGTAACTTGAAAGCAAAAGAAAATTCAAAACTGCAGTGAACGCCTCGTTCTAAAGATACTAAAAATTAATACTAAAGTTAATTTACATTTCTAAATTTTTATTCCTATAGGTATTCTATATTCTAATTCTAACGAGGCGGACAGAAGTAGATTTCAAACAGCAACTAAGTTTTTTACACATCTGTACTTCGGAATTCTAATAGTTGCAGTGAATTTTAAATCAAATTGTTTATTTACAAATCTGAGTACACAGTTCTCGAGAGGGAGCAGTTTTCTGTGTCACAAATACAGGGTGGCGAAGTTTGAAGTTGGTTGCTGGCGACTATTAGTATTAAAGTTGAGTTTTCTTCATCTCATTCGTTTCACATAGCCCCAGTTTGACGTTTTACACATTATCTGGGATCGATTTCATGTCGCAGGTTTATTCTCAGATTTTCTATAGAATGATTGACACGCATTGGATACGCGATGTGACTGATGTGCGGCTGATCTAAGCAGTTTTCATACCGTTGTTGCTAGATCGAAAGTTTTGCTCATTTCTTTGCAAACCTCCTTATGCTCGAGGTATGCTCTTTCACTTTTGAAGTTGACGTCATATTTTAAAGTCATTTAAGGCAGATGGTTTATATCGACAGAGATTAGATTTAGCGAGTTCGTAGGAGGAGGTTTGCGCAAATAAGTAATCTACACGGGAAGAAATTTTATATCAATGGCGAATGTCATTCGACCTTAAATTTATTTGCCGCAACAGACACTAGCTAAACACTAGGATTCATAAGTCACGTTATCCGCTAGGCTTTATTACATTACGTGTCATCATCAGTAAAGGAATCTACAGGCTTTTTGTCGTCTTGACAAAAAATGGTGCGATGCCTCGACGGATGACGATGACGTATGACTTTCTTATTTATTCATAAAAGTGTTGAAAATTAATCAGTCACGGAGTTGTAGTAGAACTATATATTCTACGTAATATGGATTAATTTTTAGGAACAAACAAATCGTAGGATCTCTGTATTTTCAAAAGTGGCTATTAATCGGTTCTACTAATCGTCTTAACAATCCAGAATATTTCTAAGTTCTAAGAAACGCAAGCGTTCATTGTAACCCAGCAGAATTTTTCACACTTTGTACAGCAACATTTCATGAAAAAAGTAACTTTTCATGAATTTCAGAACACCCCAAATGCTATAAATCCAACCAAAATCCTACTGTTGAATATACCGTACTATAGTTTCATCTAAAAAAGCTGAACTCAATCTTTGCGTTGTCGGTAAGTGTACTCATTTTATCCGTCAATTAAAACCAGCACCAATGAGTCATAAATCATGATGTCGATTTCCCACTAAAATAAATCTATTCTAAAAGTCACCGGTGGAGAATGCCACTTTCTCTAAACTACTGACTAACTTCACGTCGCTTTTTGCTCTAATAGGTAATGCAAAAGAAGGAACAAGAGACAGAAATAAACATTGATTCGCACCCTCAAATTAACACACGCGGACTTAATTGTTTTTCAATTACATGCCTTTGTGTGGCCCAAACGATACTTTTCGGGGTCCATCTCAATGGAATCCATGCAAGCCTTTGCCATTGCTTTATCGTTGGGCGCGGAATTCATTGCTACAGCGGCTAAAATGAGGTACCTTAGAAAATAAAAATGCTAACATAGTCAAGAGAAAAAGAAGATACCAACATCTATCGGAAATTACACCGGGAACGAGATTATTAACTAACAAGTTTGTTGAGATTTAAGCACTTAAGGCTTTCATTTGTAAACGTCGAATGAACCAAAATTAAATATTTGTCTTATTAATACTTTTCTCCCGGAAAATTTTTCTTTATGGGGCAATATGAACTGACAACATGAAAACGGAATGCTCAATTCTGGAAATGATTGAAAATGTGCATTCCTTCAAAATTATCCTTCAATTCCATCGTGCACAACATAAATAATGTAATGAATAGTCGGAATATATAACTACGTACGTAAGCATTTAAAATATGCTGAGACATACCGATGTTTGAAGTCAGGGTAAATCATTCTGTTGGGGAAACCTTTACGGCAAATACGGATGCCTTCAAGCACACCGTTACAAGTTAACTGATGCATGACGAGGTGGGAGTCAATAAGACCTAAAATTTCAGAAAAAAATTCATATGATCATAAATAACCTTTACATTTAGTTCTTTCTAGGCCACCTATACGTGCCAGAAAGTCTAAAACAAACATGCAACCACTTTTTATCAAAAGATTTATAGTCCCATCTTCTTCGTGTATATATACACTTTAAAAGCATCTTACTGAAAGTTTAAATTGCGCTCCATGTCTACTTTACTACATTTTCGTTAGATTTATCATGTTTTTACAAAGTATTTTAGGTGGCATTATCACTTACAGCCACCCAGCGTGGGACAATTCATAATTTTTTAAGGATATGTTTTCCCATCAATCCTTCTCTAGAGTATTATGGGGATCGTTTCCAGGGTAACTTTACTGTCTATAAAAAGTTACGAATATTTTAAAAAGCTAAAAAGTGAACTTTCCTGGTGTTTTGACCTCATTCGGGATGATACATCGGATGAAGTGGGGTGATGTCGCACGAAGAGTCGTCATCAAGTTGTTTAGTTGTTCCTAAAAATATTCAACTGTAAATGAGGGCTTCTGCATAAATGAAGCACAAAGCATGCATACTAGTGAAAAGTAAATTAATGATTACGTATTTACCTGGTTACTCTAATGTTTAAAATGTTAGTAAGCATCTCGAAAAGTTAATAAAAAAAAATCTACTATTATACGTGGTTAAATAAAGATTTTTAAATTCCAGTGCATTTATCTTGTCATGCTACAACTTTGAACTGATAACTACTCAAAAATACTATATCTACCGTACTAATAGATAATACCAGCTAATCTTCTTTTCTAGCTAAATGAGAGAACGATGGTCAATAGTCGCTCTTCTTTATATGGCATATCTACAAAAAATATATGTATGTATGTCTATCTTGAATTTCATTCAAATCTTGTAAGTTCTAGCATTCTGCTATCTATGGATCAGCTACGTCTCATTCAACAAAATTTTATAATTGTTTTATATATGAAGTATTATTTCAAATGTATTGACCACAAACCCTGTAATTGGAAGATATTGTGCAAAATCCGGAGCCTTTCTTTTTTGAGCCTGTAACAATAATTTAAAGATTGAAGAAGTGGTCTATACAGACTACATACGATATCAGTGATGACGAAATTCGTTCAACAAATGCTGAAAAATTAATGGTTTGAAATTTTAGTACCTAAATATATATTCTTTAGCTAAAGTATCTAAATTCCTTCCGCTGGTATTCTCCCTGTCTTCATATGTGAACAGTTCGTATATTTTACCTGGGGCGTTTACACAACTCACTTAAAAAATCTGAGAGACTGGCAGTGCAAAGGCGTTAAGTATCTTTTATAGCTTGTGAACAAAAGCAGCTTATAAGAGGGGCTTATAAAGATGATAGAAAGTGCTTCAGGAAAGCAAAAGAGAAAATTGCATTAAAATATCCTGGAAAAAATCATGTTTACCCTATAAAGGGCCGAAACAGGTCTGGAAAGCTGAGCCCTTCGCACGCTTCTGACCTAATTTTACCAATAAACAACGCGCATGGCTTATATCTCAAGTCCACATTAAATTCTTTTGCCTTGAATCGCATTCTTTCTCTGGTACTCATCGCGTCATTGTAACCTTGAACTTTTGGATCTCACGCACATCACTGAAATCTTTTTGAGAGAATTGAATGCAAATTCAGAAAAATATGGGTATTTTTACATCACCTTTACCTTTACCACCGCCACCACCACTATCGGCAGCTGCGGATTGTCCAGGATGATCAGCGAAAAGAACTTTGACTAGCTCGTTGTCTCCGTTTTTGAACTGGTCAACAACAGTGTCGTTAAGAGGATCCTTGTTTTTCTCTAGCCAGCCGCTAAGGTTGTAAGGAACCTGTTTTAAACCAAAAATCATTATATATTGATGCACAAATCGGTTTTTAGTCATCAGATTTTGGTGCACTTTACGACAAAATTATTACCGTTCCGGCGTAGTGAACAATGGCAAAATGAGATTCAGTCTGTCCTGGTTTTGGTGGTTTGGCTTTCACAAAGTTTTGAGATTTTCCTAAATGATTATTTCGGAGCTTCTCCAAGAATGTTTGGTCGGTGGCTTTTGGAAACATGGATTCCTCTTCCAGGATCGAAAACACACCCATCGGCTTTAGAAAGTATAAAGATACATTTTAGCTTGACTGTTTTATGGCAACGGTTTTACTTCCAATTCTGCCGCAAGTCCTCGTCTTCCAGTTTCAAGGTTTAAATTCTTTCAGTACAAAATGAGACATTCCTTGTGCCTACACATTATCAGGCAGCTCATAAATGCGCAGTCTGTCATTTCATAAAAGTTAAATCAGTTAACATTAACATTACAATTATTATTATCTAATAAGTTCATCAACTGGGTTTCAAGGGCTCCAACGAACTTTTTCATTCTTTGCATTTGCTTAATTTTATCTCGTCAATATACTCACCAAGGCAAAATTTAATTTTATTTCAGTGATAAAATAAGAATAACGTATGAACAGGCGGCAGAATGGAACTAATAAGTAGATAATACATATACTTAGTTAACCTCTATATTTCCAGAGGCATGGATTACATTTTTGGCAATCATAAAACGAGTCTTTACCGACAAAAGATCGGATAATCTTTGTAATTCTTGTGGAACAAAAGCCTTAATACGCGACTGTTACATTTGAATAATGTTTTTTGGACTTGGAGAGGCAAGTAGTAACGTTTTTAGTGCTGGAAAACTATTGTACTAAATATTTAGCGGTTAAAATTAAGCGATAGGTTATTGTTTGTAACTTATAATTGATCGTGAATAATTATAAAGTACTTGCCAAAGAATCAAGTGTTACTTTCTGCAACACACAATTATTTTTGAGCAATACGTTTCCAATCAAATCTTACTTTCTCTATAAGATCAATGCAGCTCTGCAATCAGAAAAAAGGAAAACTTAAAAAGTGTTGCTCCATGTTTTGCATGAGTTATTCATGTGTAGACTCCATCTTTTTATGTACCTGCAAATCCATTCCAAAATCGATGAAGGTCCACTCAATGCCTTCACGTTTGTATTCCTCTTGCTCCAGGACGAACATGTGATGATTGAAAAACTGCTGCAGCTTTTCGTTGGTGAAATTGATGCACAACTGCTCAAACCCATTAAACTACAAAACAAATCGAAAAGGCAAGGTCATTGTCGCGAAATGACTTATAAAAATTATTCATCATAAAACATAACACCAAACTTTACTAAAAACTAAAATGTAGTGATAATCTTTGGGAAAAGATGGTGTGCGTCGTCTCGTAAACCAGCACAATACATATCTTGAAGGGATGGATAATGGGTAAAAATGAAAACCAGAAACCTGTAACCAGGGAAAAAGTTTCAAACCCCAAGCGTAAATACAGGACCAAGGTGTGTATGTATGCGTATTCACTGTTCATAAAGGTGTTATGTCCTTTGTATTTACCACTAAAAATAGTTCCTTCCTTTGACTGGAAGTACATTCAGGAAAAGCCTGTCACTAATTGTACACGTGGTTGTGGACAGCTTTTCCTCATTAATCATAATCAACTATCATCATTGAACATTACCATAGTACGTAAACACAATATGTCGTACTGGTGAAACTTTTGACTAAAATCTAAATAACTAGGAGCAACTCTATGAGCAAACTAAAAAATGGTACTACTCTGCAGCTCGAGAAAGTGGAGACCCAAATGTCAAAGGAAAAGGCCACCGAAGATGTCATTCCAAGAAAGCAAATTTCAATCGAACTGAAAACTAAAAATTCTTTCTGAAAAAAACCACTCCATGTGTCACTTCATATGTGCAATTTACCATTAATGTTGACTATTACTAAGTAGACTTATAGCTGCAGACCGTACAGACCTGAAATTCCAGATAAATTTTCTACTCTAGCAAATCCCATTGGCGCACTCGTCTATGAAACTACAACAATGTAACACTCATCTCGAGGGAATAATAGTCAAGTCGGTTTTGCTACGTCTACGGAATCTCTAGTGACTAAACTAAATTCTAGGTTGGGTTAAAAAACAGGTTGACAGTAGTTGAAACTGTGGAACTCTGCATCCGGGAAAAGTCCATTCGGATTAAGTGTCAAAGAGTAGTGTGATCCTGCACAGAAGAGAAAGTCTTGTCGACCGGCTTTGTTCCACATGACTACATCTTGATTTGTCGGTTCTACTCTTCTAAAAAAATACCTATCCCAAACTTTGAATTACGAGTCAAACTCACTCCTATTATCTATCATACTTTTTCATACACACATACATATTCAAGGAGATAATGAAACATCATCTTATTTGAAAGATCACAAGTGGTTCTCTCACTTTCATGCAAGTACGTAATAAAGGAGGAGAGAATGTACAACTAAAGACAATGCTGCATTTTAGCATTTTATATTAGATTTTCATTGTTTCGGTCGTATTGTTCCTGGCGTCGAATGGAAATTCCCACGAAATTATCAAAGCACAATAGAAGATGTTATTGATTGAGACGCTTACGTCAAAGATTTCAAATCCAGCGATATCAAGCACACCAATGAAGGTGTGGCGCTTCTGTTTGGTGTCCAAAGTCTCGTTACACCTTTTTACCAGGTATTTGAACAGTCTGTCATAAATAGCCTTGGACATGGCACCAACGGAATAGTTGCACTGTTGGTGAAACAAAGTAATATTTACATCACAATATATAACACGATTCATTCCTGTGAAAAAAAATTTGCTCATTAATGGAAATAATTTAAGCGTTTGTTGTTTTGGAGATGTTACCTGTGCCATATTACGACCTTGTGTGACAAATTCATTTCCTACTTTGATCCTTGGTTTGAGGAAGTTTTTGTACAGATCGGTTCCATCGACACCCATCAACTTGGCAACACGTTCACCTTCCTAAGATTCAACAAAACAAATTAATACAAAAATTAATACAATAATTAAAAAGTACAACCGTGGAGATATTTTAGTTTGTTTAAAGAATGAAAAGTACCTCTGTTCCATCGGCTTCGGCTTGTTCTTCCCTACCCCTTTGCTTGAACTTCATTTCACCCATGTGCATTACAGCGGCTGTGATCTTGTAAACATCGTCCTTATCTTGTTGAGAGAAACCCAACACGTCGAAGGCAGACTGCACGTTACATAAATAAATGGTTTTGAATCAAAATATAAATCTGAAGAGTGGCGAAGAGCAAAGATTTGTTTGTAAAAGTAAAAATTCCAAGGTCTTATCCATTATCTCATAATGCCCCAGAATTTTTATCTACATTTGTGTGCTTACATCAGTGAAAGTCATTTCTTCTCCATCATCAACATTTGGAATGGTAGTCTTCCCCTGAGACACAAAGTGGTAATCATGAATGTTGTTGCTGAGCAAGCACATTCCTGTAAAGATAGTAAAAGGCATAATGTTTTCTGCCGAAATCTCTTTAAAAAATGAAACAATATGACAAACTAAATCTGTCTAATGAAGGATGAAGATATCAACCTTTCACATGTTTGACAGCTCCAGACATGATCTGATAAAAGATGTGGTAAGATCTTTCAAGAGGCTGTTGCGAAATCACTCGGGCTTTCTCCAGTAGGTCTAAACACACAAATGCAAATCGTATACATATATACATTCAGTTTTCCACTCGAATAGTTAAACACCAGGAAAATTTCAGGTTCCCTTGGTTTTGGTTTAAAAAATTGAAACACCATTGAAGAGATTGTATTTAGTATGGAGCTCACATGTTTCAATATCAGCTCCAGCGAGTTTGCCAGTTGTTCCGAAATGAATTCTGATGAATTTACCCTAAAGTAGGCCGAAGAAATACAAAGATAAAAACCACTTTTTGCTCGGAATGACAGACGGTGTGAACGGAACATAATAAATCATATGTGAGACGTGATAACAATACTTACGAATCGCGATGAGTTGTCATTACGGACAGTTTTGGCGTTACCGAATGCCTCCAAAATNATACAAAGATAAAAACCACTTTTAGCTCGGAATGACAGACGGTGTGAACGGAACATAATAAATCATATGTGAGACGTGATAACAATACTTACGAATCGCGATGAGTTGTCATTACGGACAGTTTTGGCGTTACCGAATGCCTCCAAAATTGGATTTGTTTGGATGATTTGGTCCTCGAGCGATCCCTGAGTGAAAAGTAAAATAAAATTGACATGAACACTTTTGAATTTATTCAGATGTTATAAACAATTAACCAGCTTGATTTTAAATTATTCGACTTACCTTTTTCTGTACATCATCTTTCTTTCCAGTGGCACCTACTACCGCAAAGTACGCAATAACCTTTTTCGTGTTCTCAGTTTTTCCAGCACCGGATTCGCCCCTTTGTAAATAAGAAAAAGAAGCCATTGACAGAAATGCATAATTCAGTAAATTAAAGTACATTCTAATGTTTTAAAATGTGATTCATTACTTATTTCACGTAGCAAGTAAAGCTTTTTAATTCACTCTAAATGCTAATCTTGGGTATAAAAATAATAAGAAAGCACTTAAAGGATTGTTTAAAAGCTTTAGTTGGGATAAATTCACTTTCTACTTAATAATTCCATTTTAGGCTTCAAGGGAAAACCATGAATGTTTCTGCAACAGAAATGGTAAGGCAAAGCATAAAGCAAAAGTAGGTAAGGACGAAAGTGTTTTTTTCTGGGTTAGAAATGTTAACAGCATTTGCGATGCAAGCTGCATTCATGGGTGGGACTTGGCGTCTCGCGCACGCGCACTGAAAAATTTTCAATTCAGTTTATCTCGGCTTCGAATTTCGACGCCATCGGTTGGAGACAGCCCGCCAAATTCAATTTTGAATTATTGCTTATGTTTGTAGTTCAGAAGGAAAACAACCGATCTTTTATTATTCTGTGTTGTTAGTTACTATTTAGAAAGGAAGAAACAGTGTCGTGAGTGAGTGAAATGCTTCCAAAAGCGTGAAAGATTTGTTTCGGATTTTCGGAAAGATTACAAAAACAGGTATAACAACACAGAAAGTCTCGATCGTGTTTCTGACTCACGAAAATAGGTAAGTAATAATGATTTTTAATTACAATAGCAAATTATCCTAACTTCTAAAGCAATATCTTGTGACTTACGTAATGAGCATCGATTGGTTTTCCTTATCTGCAAAAAAGAAAAAATAAGTTATTAGTTAGGTTAGATGATAGTCAGTTTCCATAGTAAATGGTCATTTGCCCTTTACGCCCATCATTTTGATCTTGATATCTTGTTGAATTTGTCGCCGTTTGAATTTGTCAGATCTAAATTAGGCCAGGCCATGAGATTTACGAGATTTCGTGGTGTGTACAAGTTTTTGTATGCAATAATGAGTCCGATAGGATTTCATGCTTATTTGACGAAATGCACATTTTTGCTTAACGAATGCACTTATGATAAACCATAGTATATAGATTATTTCCCACCGTTGTACCGCCCTCGCTTCCCCCCAGTGAGTATGTACATGTTTTCAAGAATTTTTCTTAATGATGTTATGGTTTAAAGATTCAAACTGGATGAATCATCAATGAGCTCGTAATGCATTCGTCACCGTTATTAAGTTTTTTATGGATCCTTCAAATTTGTTCTATTTAAACTGCTTCTTCTGCTATACCACACACACAGAATAAACAAGCTGTTGGATATTCGTTCATTCATTGATCCTATCTGGTGCAAAATGTTTATGTTTATTGTCTGATGGCGGTTGACTAAATCATTTCTAAATAGTTTACTAACATGGCTTACAAGCTTATAAGGGTGGGTGGGAAGCTGCTGGGTGCTTTAGTTACGTCGTAAAGATAGACAGGAAAAATATCTCGCCCGATCATTGTTTATACTCAGGCTCTTGTACTTTGCAATATCCAGGCTTAATGAGGCTTGCCTCAGATGGATTGGTTCAATTTTCTTTGCTGACAAGACTCAACCTTTAGTAGCAGTTTGGTTGAGCCTGCAAAAAATCTGTCATCTTGGAGAATGTGTGTAAGCGTCTCATCACTCAAAACCAAAACATCAAAAAAAAAATCTAGATTTTCAAGAAATCGTTGCTAACAAGAGGAAACCATATTTTCCATGTTTTTGTAGAGATTTCAGGAGGCTCGGCCTAGCTTTTCGCTTTATGATTCACTGCAATATGGTAATGGGAATTATTTCATGCATGTCTAAAAATAGGTACATTTTATTATATCCTTTCTTCATAATTTCTACTCTGCCTGCACACATGTCATCCACTTATTTACTTTTCCAAGACTAAAAGGGTGGAAACTGAAAAATTCCAAACGTTACATAACCTTCTTTTAATTCTATCTGGTAATTCTCTGGGTTAAGGAGTGACGCTTCTTAAAGTCACGAATAAGTACTTTTTTCTCACTAGTGTGTTGCATCTGAGCTACTTCGTAGGTATATGATCAAACCCAAACCAATGCAAAATGGCTCACTCAATAAACATGCGTGCATGTGGTCGATCATGAAAGGCATCTTGATTTTTATTTTCACACTCTCTGCGACTTAAGTGCAAGAACGTGTGTGGTTCAGTTCGCGCCGAGACGAAGTCGCCAAAGTTGTTTTGTTTTTAACGCGTCCAGATGAGTCATGAGTCATGAATCTTTCTTTGCGAAGAGACATCTTAGTTTTTTAGTTATTGCTTTCAGGCACTAAAAATAAAACCGTGCTCTAAGGACCGAATGTAATTTTAGTTTCCATGTCTCCTCCAAAATAAAATTTGTGCGATTCAATTGGTACTTTTTGTTTCCTCAATTTTGCATGCTCCAAAAACTACATTCATGCTAATGTTATGTTCTAGGTAGTCTTGAAAAGTCTATTGGCGTTGGCATTTTTT
>JAHZNH010001334.1:0-13796 GCA_027744355.1 Tyrannoseira gladiata
CGAGAGAAACTGTTCAGACATCATGCAATGAGAGCTAGACGAGCCCTCTCTTGAATGATAAGGGGAAGGAGTAACTGAAGCACCTCGAGATGGAGCATTGTCTTTTTCGTAAGCATCAAAGCGAAATTCAACAATGACAAACTCGCATCATCAAAAAATGAAAATGTATCTCATCTCGATCGGTCACTGAGAAGGGGAGAATTTTTCCTTTGAATTTCATGCTACGTTTTCGAATTTTTTTGGAAGAAGTTTCAAATAATTTCAAAATATTCTCTTTTTGCGGAGGAATAATTCCTTTCGAACCATCTAATTTCAATGACAATGCAAGTGGCCATAAAACCAAAGATGAAAATAATCACAGTGGACGTTATTCAGCGGCTACAAATCTTTTTAATCTTGTGCTATTAAGTATTTTGACATTTCCCACTAATCTGCGAGCTTAACGATGTGGGAGTGAATAAGTAAATAGATAGGATCAAGACGCTCACTTGACGTTTTGTTCCTTCTCCTTTTACGAACTTG
The DNA here is from genome assembly GCA_027744355.1 of Tyrannoseira gladiata. Classification (NCBI taxonomy): domain Eukaryota; kingdom Metazoa; phylum Arthropoda; class Collembola; order Entomobryomorpha; family Entomobryidae; genus Tyrannoseira; species Tyrannoseira gladiata. The sequence goes on from JAHZNH010001334.1 coordinate 523, forward strand.
ACCATTTTCACTAAGCTTCATTTATATACCATTTTTACTTAAGTATTTCAGTGCCTGAGTATTTATTAGTTTACTGAATTTGAGTTTACTCTTGCAGCGTCATGTCCGCTAAGTACTATTTCACACAAAAACAATAACGCAATAATTACGCATCCTGTTCGAAATAACGTGAGTTTGTCTTCGAGAATGAGAGCAGTGTTGAACTTCCACCTTGTCTCTAAAGGGCCTGCGAATGAAAGAGCTTATAACCATTCATGGCACTCTTTAATTGTCACAGGAGGAAACAAGCATGAGGTTAGGTTGAGAGGGGAAAATAAAATGCTTCTTCTCAGGAATCAGCGGAAAAAGGTGAAGTCGATGTGTGACGACGGGAGGGAATCGAGGAAAATATGTATGCATGTGAAAGGGCGACCCTGATTTTACACGTAGTAATGATGACGTTGCCATTGAATTCGCCAGAGTTTTATGGAATTCTGTGGACTGTAATACGAGCCCATTACTTATTTCTCGCTTTCCAATTCAAGTCTGGGAACCGATAATGACATCATTTTTTACTGCTCCTAGGTACATTTCGCGACCTTCCAAGAGGAATGCTGAGAGTGGAAGTGGATGCCTAACCGAACACCGCTGATAAGACGTCATTATCCTCATTACAAGAATGATAATTGCTTCCAATGGAATTTGTCACACAAGTGCATTAGGAACCGGAGGAGAACATCGATGATGACAACGTAAATACGTATGCACGGAGGTTTCACGAGTTCGGCTCGACACATGCTTCCATGAACTTCCCGGACCTTTCGCCCGTTCTAATTATCAATCTCGGATGACAAGATAAAATCTCAAACACACATACTCAAGTTTAAAGTTCCAGATTGCATATGTTTTATTGGCAAACTGCATAAGATATTAATAGTAAGTATCAAGATACGATTCATTTTATCCCTGTACTTTTTTTAATGCCTTACCTGCGATGATGATGACGATGATGATGGTGTGTGTGGATACGTAGATACTTACACACACGCCATAAAAAGAACTCGATTTTCGCGAAGCTCTTTCTGCCACCTCACATGCACACATTTACTCATCTCACATGTTACATTAAATGAAAAATTGTGTGTGAGCTGCGCTAAAAGAGAAGAGGTAATAATAATAAACTGCCTATTTGTGGAAACTGCAACGTACAAAAAAAATTGAGAGCGGATTGTGAGTACCTCAGAACTCCTTTCATCCCAAAGTCAAATCAATCACATCATCATATCGGCTAAATAAACATGATCAAATACAAATAATCCACATTACTCCTCTGCTTCCACTTTTTGTTTCTCGCTTTGCACCCTCCATAATAGCTGAGCTTTATCAACGATTATTTCGGTGTTTTCTTCGCTTCCTTGAAGGATCCTGTTTGGTTTTGGTCCTTAAGACATCCGGAGGAGGAGATCCGATATGTACTTATATGAAGCAGCGCCAGCGCCATCGATCGCTTCCTCGATTTTTGCATCCCACCTTCTAGAATTTCGATGATACGGATAGGAGAAAAACAATGAGAGAAAACCTTTTTACAGTGCATCATCATCATTCTGGTTTGGCATACTTTTTCATTAAAATTATTATACAGTTTTTTATCATACACTCCCCACCACTTTACATAGAATTGCACCATACCATGATCATCATGATGGTGGATTTTTCAGTGCAATGAATAATAACTGAAAAATTACGCGTCTACATTTTACAGTACTTCATCTACTCCCTGCTCCTCAGTTTTTTTTCAAAGTCAGTTAGGCACAATATTCATCATCATGATCGTTGTTACCTTTAGCAGGAGTATAGCATCATATCATTTTCACCGTCGTTTTTTCTCTTCAAAACTCGTTCTTCTTTTAAGACTACTACTAAATAGTACTAGTACAACTTCTTCGTCTCAAGGGAAATCGGAGTGGAGGATGTGTTTCTTGACTATAACTTCAATTGCAATAGTTCCCATTTTAAAAACTTTAACCCAAGCCGATACTACTACTGCTGCTCCAACCAACAGGGGGATATTTTTTTTCATAGGAGGGGATGCATAGGATTCAAGTTCGTAGTGGTAATAATAATAATAGTAATACAACTGAATACAATTTCTTCACAGCTTCGAACTTGTTATGTCCTCTTATTATGGTCCGTGTCTGTATATTCTTTCCCCCCTCGCCACCACCACCACCACCACCAACCACCTTCATCTTTTCCACCAACCATGATGATTCTGTTTTCGAAAAAAAAATCCATCACGATGATGATGATGTTGATGTTGAACTGAACCCCAGCAATAACTGGGAACGCAACGGCTTTGTCCTCCTCTAACAACAATACTAACTATGCTTCTACGTTCACAGAGGGAAAAAAAATTATTTTAATGTAGGAAAGTACTGTATATTTTATTTTACTTGTATTAACTATAATCACCTCATGATCAGGATCATGTTCTGTGTATTTTTAAAGCTGGCTACGTGTAGCTAGAAGGCTTCAACTTCACCAATCATCAACATCATCGCCATCATCCTGTACATCCACAACAACGAGGAGAACATCATGAAAGGGAATAAAAACTGTACGAATGTCTCAAACCCAGTGGTCATCCGCTCCCCAATCTCCCTCTCTGAAAATAGTATTAATGCCGCCGTTTTGAACAAAACAGGAATGGAACGAGCGATGATGATCATCATGATGAATTTTTTTTTGAGGATGGCTTGGCGGCGGCGGTGGTGATGGTGGCAGGGAAGCGGTGGTAGGTAGATAGGTAACGCTCCTCCTAGAAAATAGAATGATGATGGTGGATGATCATGATGAAGGAAAAAGGATCATTAACATTTTTCAATTCACATACATATAGAAAAGTTCGCAGAAAATCCCCAGCTTAACATGGAAGGGATTCGAGGAAAATGATGATATGTTCTTGTTGCGCGTTCTCGGTCGTCCTCTCGTTCGAGGAGAGCGTCCCGGTCATACTGAAAATAACATAGTTAGGTAACCCCCCCTCAAACAATGAGGAGAATAAAAGAGACCAGAGGAAAAAATACAGGAGGTTTCGCTCCCCTTTCATATTCCCCAAGGCGATTACCGCCAACATCCATCACCGTCATCATCCTCTCCGTCGCCGTCGTCCATCCAACCGTACACGAGAGGCTTCACCACCACCAGTACCGTGCCATGTAATGTAACAGAAATCCTCGTATCCAACAACAATTTCCCCTATTCCCATAATAGTCACAGGGAACTGGCCCAGCACACCCGGCTTCACTTTCCGCCAAAACATGGAGGCGCTTGAGGAGATCTCGTAGGAATCCCAAGATTCTTAGGTGAAACCATCCGGGGAATCTATTGGAAACCGTTGGAACTCCGGGGGACTTGAGGGTCTGGGTCGAAATCCACTTTGAAAAAGTATACCCTGCAGGGAGTAGAGTAATACAATTAGTACGGACTGATAAATTACCTAAATGCTATGTAATGTTGATGGATGTTAACTGAGATCACTGGTATGAAGCACTGCTAACGTAATGGCAATAAGGTACATAAGTGTATAATACAGTATGAGCTAGTATATAGTACCACTGCATACCTGGGATGAAGTAGGGAAGGGTTGGTAACGATTCCAGGAGTAACCCCATGGAACATAGCGAAAGCGCTTAAGACCGGTATACCTGCCGGTAACATACATTTAAGTAAACTCGGTTCCCGTAACACGCGGTCTTTCAAGGGGGAGCCTTCGTATACATGCTAAGTGGGTTTAGCTCAGCGGTAGATTTACTGGGACAGAAACTCATCGATATGGCTCTGAACCACCAGCATTGGAAATATACTCAAGTCCTGATTCCCTCACAGCCGTTCATGGCAGAGGCACCAGCGACCTACGACAGCTCTCCACCGCTGGACCAATCACTCGCCTCGTTGCAAGGGGGATCGATGCACTTTTTATGTAAAAGGAAATTGTTTGTCTGTGGCGTTATCCCACCATCTTCGACGGTGTTTCGCCACCCTACCACCAGTTCTTGTTTCCACCGTGTCGAGATATGGAATATATATTCTAGTATTCAGTTTTTCGTGGTTTGCTCCACCATGACCATTATAAATTCCGCTTCTCCTTCATATAACATTATTCAGTTCTCGCTTGGCTTCAACCAGTCATATTCCTATACGTTACAACAGCAGAACAACGACGAAGGTACATTACAATATCCCTCCTTCTCCTCCTTCGTGCTCCTTCTCCTCTCTCCTTCATATAGACAAGTATATAGGAAAAAAATAATCATAATAATCCAACATTATTTTTTATATTACGTTATATTATATAGCGATTTTTTTTCTTCTCTTTCTTCGTCTTCACTCTCCTCAACTCCGACCCTCATCCTCCTCTCTCTCAGAATCTAAACAGCAATCGTAGTCTCAACATTAAAAAGAAGAACACCACCACCACCGACCGTCACCATCATCGAACCCCATTCCAAAAAAGCTTCTTTTTATCATAATCATCATCGCCGTATTTTTTCTCTTCGTTTTTTTATTATTCACTGTGTGAGGAGTCCAAATCCCCACCACCATCGAACTTTAGCATAGCTGAAAAAGGACGATAACTCAAGGAATTTCAGAGCCACAAAGTATCGAAGCGTCGTCGACAAACCAGCCAACCAGCGAGGAGCCAGGAATACGTACCATCATCATATATTTCGAATAAAGTAAGTAACGTACATTAAGATATATATTTTTCAAGCTTCATATTATTATATTCAACCCGTTCCTACCTTTCTTCCCTCGGCAAAATGACTACTTTTTTAGTTTGTGCACTTTAATACTAACTAAACTTAACTCGAAAACCACCATACTACCTTTACTGCGCTAAAGCTAAAGCTTAATAAAAAAAACATCATCATCGCCATCTCCAATTCTCTCATCCTCATCACCATCATCATCTCCTCTTCTACCACCACCACCAAGCCTTTTTGAATTCGCATTTATTCACCAAAGGAAAAATTTTTCGTTCCCTGAGACTATCCAAGCTTTTTCCACTTCTTCCCTAGATTTCTCGAAAATTGAAATTTTTTCTAGATTCTGAAATTCTCGTAAAATTTGTTTTCAAATTCATAAATTCCACTAGCAAGCCCCATTTTGCGTTAGAGTATAATAGCAAAAATAATGTATATGTTGGACAACTCTATAGGCGACTATTGCTTTGCATACTACGGGCTCAGTAAAAAGGATGTTCACGGATGTCTATAATTTCTGATAGGCCTTTTCTCTCGCTAGTTGCTTGGCTTATAGTATTTTTCCACAAAATTGAATATTTTTGAACTCATAAAAAATTGCTCTTCATAATTATGCCCACCTTCAGTTTGTGGCACATGAATTTTCAAAGTATTATTAATCCGCAAAGACTCGCATATAATAATTTCCCTGACCTCTTCTTGTTCTTTCAAGGACGGAAGAATAAAATGGGGAAACAATGATAAAAAGGCGCTTGATCTTGTCTGCTTTCCAAATGCAATTCCGTTGACCGTTGGCTTAAAAATATTTTCCGTTCTTTAGGGTGGAGGCTGCTTTTCCGCTTGGTGCATTGCATACGAGCAAAGTATACAATGCCCCAGAGTGCGACCCCAGAGGAAGACAAAGACCATCCTAGAAGTAGAAACATCAAAAGAAGACCTAAATTACCATCCCATTCACCCTCATCCAAATTGGAGTAAAATAAATTGGTTGGATTATCTGAAAATACTGCAAAATCTAGAGCCNTTGCATACGAGCAAAGTATACAATGCCCCAGAGTGCGACCCCAGAGGAAGACAAAGACCATCCTAGAAGTAGAAACATCAAAAGAAGACCTAAATTACCATCCCATTCACCCTCATCCAAATTGGAGTAAAATAAATTGGTTGGATTATCTGAAAATACTGCAAAATCTAGAGCCACCCCGACAACGCAACCTCAACCTTCCACCACCACCTCATCATCATCCTTGTACCGTTGGCAGGAGTTGCGCCGAGGAATTTGGTAAGTTCCAATTTACTTTTTTCTAGCTTGCTTGTCATCTTGCTTGCTTTCGAAGGTATAATTCCTGCAAAAATCAAAATCGCACAAAATATTAGATTTTTTGAGGTCCCTTCATAAAATTCATTTTGAAATGTCTTACGAAAAAAAACTGGCATTTTTTCACCGTTGCTAGAAACTTCATGCATAATTAGGAATTTTGAAGAAATTATTTAGGTAGTTTTCTGTAATTTTCATTCCTACAGTCGTAGTAATTCCCTTTCGATTCTCCACAGTTTAAAACTCACAAAAATTAAGAATCATTCGTACCCGATCATCATCAATTTATGTTGCATGAGCTTCCTCTGGTTTGTTCCTGGCTCTATGGAAAAGAGCGTAGGTAAATAGGCACTTGCGCTTATCTTCGTACTTTGTTTCCTCTCTGATTCTCATTTCTCTGGCTCCACACCTACGCTGAAAAGAAGCAAAAAGAAGCCGAGCTCATAGAAAAATCATCAAAATCTAGCATAAATTTGCAAAAATCGAACGCATCCTCATCATCATCACTATTCATCCTTTTTGTCTATGTCCGTCCGCTCTCCACCGCCACTCAGTCTTCAGAGACCCCCTCATTCAATTTTTTCTCGAAAGCAGTAGCAAACCATTAAAACAAACAGGGAAAATATTAAGCTTTCCAAATCCGAAACCCGGAAAATGAAAACTTTAAAAATCCCATTTTTTCTCACTTTTCTTCCAAACTAAGGAAATGGTCAAGTAGCTCCTCTTAAGATGCACAAGAGAAAATTCGCTAGTGCCACATCTAATCCTATCCAGCTCAGCTCATTTCTCTTATTGCATTGTTGCTGAAGACAAAGATTTGCTAAATATTTATGGTATGTATTAAGGGACGTTTGCGAAATTGCGAAAAAATGATCCAACTCCAAACGTATTGTCTATGTCCGTCCGCTCTCCACCGCCACTCAGTCTTCAGAGACCCCCTCATTCAATTTTTTCTCGAAAGCAGTAGCAAACCATTAAAACAAACAGGAAAAATACCAAGCTTTCCAAATCCGAAACCCAGAAAATTAAAACTTCAAAAATTCCATTTTTTCTCACTTTTCTTCCAAACTAAGGAAATGGTCAAGTAGCTCCTCTTATGATGCACAAGAGAAAATTCGCTAGTGCCTTGATCTAATCCTATCCAGCTCAGCTCATTTCCCTTATTGCATTGTTGCTGAAGACAAAGATTTGCTAAATATTTATGGTATGTATTAAGGGACGTTTGCGAAATTGCGAAAAAATGATCCAACTCCAAACGTTTTTTTTATTATTAGAAATATTGGGGGAAAAGGAAACAAAAAAATCTTCAGTAATGTTTCGAAAAAGGTGAATAGTAAACACCTCCACTCTTTCTTTTTTTATTCCGAGTAGTAGTAGTAGTAGTACACCGCCGCCGACACCACCACCACATCATCATCATGATCATTGTATACAATCATCATCGTCTGCTGGTGCATCGCATCAGCAACAAAAACAGCATATTATGCAACTGCTGCTGCAATAATAATGCATCATATTTGGTTAAGCAACTTTACTTACAACCGCTCCTGGTAACACACACACACACTCCATCCCGAAGATCGTTTTCCTCTAATCAAATAAAAAATACCTAGGAAGAAACAACCAGAGTCAATCTTCCTATTTCCTTCCTGTGAGTCATGGAAAAAAATGAGAGGAAATCAGGGCAAACACGAGTCAAATCCAGAGTACGGTAGTAAAATTACCACCATCCAATATGCCTTGGAAGAAGAGAACTTGAGCTTGGCTTTGGCTTCCTTGAGCTTACGGCTCCGTTTGATCAGCCGTTTCTATGAGCAGCCCATTCCAATCGATGCGATGGAACGGTTATCCTTTGCTCATGCGCAGTTCAATAAGTCCCTCCTACTGCAAGGCAAAGCTTATCCGACAAGTCAAACCAACGTTAGCGCATGAGCAGTGGACTCAGGATCAGAGTCAAAGATTGGAAATCAATCGCATTTGACCAGATCATAATAACACCGACGCAGGAGAACCAAACTTTGACTGTTTGCTCCTATTATAGATTGACACAAATCTCAATCTAAATAGCTCTGGTTGAAACCATACAGTAATATGCCATGGCGTGTCGGCACTCATTGTCTTTCTCGAGTTTATTCTTTCCTACTCGAAGAAGTCAAAAACGGGATTTGCCATTTGACTCTAAAGATGATATTTTTCATGCCACACACAAAAAGCTCATTTCCTCTGTTTCTGCCTCCTGATTTTTTAAACTTGATGATTTTCCTGCTCATTTTATTTCTGTCCCATGAAAGCTCAATTTTTCTGACAAAACAAAAACGAAAACAGTTCATCATCACAGAAATTATTCTCTTTTCCCTATTATGTCGGTGGCGGCTCAAAAAAATAAAGAAAATCCGAAGTAGAGCCGTAGATGATGATGATGATGAAGTGTGTAAAAGTGTGTGTTACCTGTGCAAGCCTTGTGTAAAAAAAGGTTCTCATTTTTCAGTAAACTCTTTGCAATGAGGAATGCTGTTGTAGTAGATTTTTTGAAGTGTTGTTGTTGTTGCCGATGGTGCAGGACTAGTTAACTTTACTTTTTCATTAGAGTGGTGTTGCTGCGTTTGCCTTTGCTGCTGTGTGTTCAGAAATGTTTGTGCGCGGCGATATTTTTTCCGCGCACAATCACAAACCACCACCACCACCACGGCTAAAATAAGAGGGAGAAATATACCGATGCTGATTGAAAAATATAATCATATGTACATATCATTCTCGAGGAGAATATATACTGAAAAATTATATAAAATTCTATGTTCACCGAGGTTCTCTCGACAAGGATTTTGTATGATGAAGAGAAGCACGAAAAGAGAGAAACATTGCTGCTTTAATCCGCACTCATCGATATTGTGTGCATGCAGCAGATATTTACTCGCTCACCATCACCACTACAGCGTTTATGCAATAATATCTCTCGCTGATGAGATGAGGACTCTGGGTAATTGCAGAACCTGCAAGAAGAATCATGCTGGTGCAGTAAATGCAGCCGTGTGTGAGTATATGCAAATAATGATCGAGATCTTGTTACACTCACATTTAAATCTTCTAAAAAGTCACTTCTTTGATCCAACTGCCCAGTCCCAATTAAAAAAATTCTAATGAATATCAACTGCCAAGTCTGGTGTAAATTAGAGGCACCAAAAATTAAAGGGGCAATGTAGAAATTTATTTAATTTCCGAAAACTTCCAACGATTTTCTTCGCTTTAGAAGGCTGGGAACATACAAAGCACTAAAAACGCAGTGTTTGAAGATCATGAAGAAGCGTACCTATTTGACTAGACGATGCTGCTAAATCATTTATGTATTATGACGATGGTGGTGGTGGTTAGTGCTGCTGCAGCATCATTATACCCCCAACATTGAGGTGAAGCGCATGGAAGATACACCTGAGAAAAAAGGGTTGTCTCTTCTAGAAAGGATGCTGATGCTCCTCTAAAAAAAGCAGCGACTGCTAATACTACTACTAACTAGCATTACGATTACGACGACGACGCTTCCATGCCATTTTTATCATTGTTGAAACTCGATCCAATGCACCTTGAACGAGAGTGGATTATTATTGAAGTCATATCAAGTTTATACGCTTGCGTATGAAACTTTTCTGCGTAGCATCATCGCCTGTTGCATCTCTCTTGCTGTGCTTGTGTCTCCTCCGTGGATTTCTCGAGTTTAGGGGGACAGCTCTCAGCTTCACCCTTATGCAAACTTGGGAGCATGATCAAGGTGTAAAGTCTGAATCATGGAGATTAGCTAGCTGAATAGCATTAGCACTTGATCATGATGAGTGGGCGAATCTTTTTTTTACATGACAATGAATATCTGCAGCTCCTCATCTTGCTCCTACCACCATTGAGACGCAGCAACCCTTTCGCGGTTTGCTAATATCATTAGGGGAATGATGTCCCGCATTAGAGGGAGAATTGGCCAAGTGGGTCCGTACATGATGAGAAACTCTGGCAAATCTTTGGCATGAAGCCTGAGCGAGGAGCCAATCCTGAGACGAGATGAGGTCTCGCAATGCTTGCGAATTGGAAAATTGAATTTTATTCCGGTAACTGACAATTTTTCTCTGAGCTCATGTTTTTCCCAACTTTTCGCTCCTTGACAGATTGCATACTACTCACTCAGGGAGTTTAGGTTAGAGAAATGGCTAGGGTTTTCGAAACATTTTTCAGTATTAAACCGCCACACAGGTCTTGCCAGTTAGGAATCGGTGCTAGGGAATGTCACGGGTAGCATTAGGCTAGGGCAGGTCCAGGTGCTGTAATCTCATAGTCGTTAATACTCAGCGGAAAGTTTTGCCTCCTTTTTTTCATCATCACACCTGCCTTTTAAAAATTAAAGGGCTGGGCTGGACTGCACCTCAACTTTAAAGGACCAGATATAGGGAAAGTCTGCAATACCACTCTACTTCTACAACCAACCAAGGGTGAACAAAGGCCTACGGAAGGGATTGCAACATGAGCATCCAGCAAGAAGACCACTTGACAAACCTCCATCAAAGGGTTGAGAGCCTAGAGGATGGCTTCAAGCTGTATCGGAGCAGGCAAGAAAACCTCGGCAAAGAAGTTAAGGTTATCCTTGCCGAAATTCACATCATCACTGAGTGGATTCACCAGACATTCGGTGAGTAAAACAAAACTATATTATATTTGACTTTTGCTTCCAGCTTTTTTTTGCAATAATTCTTATCTGCTTTTGAGACATCAAAACACTGCTGGAAAGCATTATTGTGAAGAAGTGAATGTGGTTCAAGGGCAATTACTTATACGCTCTCACTCATCGTCAGTCAGTGTCATCCTCATAAAAATGAGCGTTATCGATAATACCATAACCATTATCATTACGTATCAGGTTCACATCACTCAAATTCCTCAAGTCAAATGTCATCACACACACACATGCCACTTTATTCCCTACCACGGTATCAATAATTAACGGAAGTGAAAAAAAATGGTTATAGTGCTATCGTTCGAGTGAATCTTGGCTTTTTTCCCTCCTCATTACATAGGTCCTTATTTTTTCGCTCATGCCGCCGAAAAAAAGAAACATTTTTTGGTAAATGTACTCATTCCTCCACGAAAAAATTTTTCCCCCATTTGCTATGTTCACCACACGAAATACTTTTTTTTCTCAAGTTTACTAACTCATCATCATCTCGCACTAATGTTACATATTTTAGAAGACGAGGGAAAAGGAAGAAAAAAAAGAAGGACAACCAATTTTACTATTAATAAGCACGTATACATAATATATTATTCAAGAGTAGGGAGGAGGGAGAGAGGAAAACAAACTAAGGAGCATCAATAATAATAATAAGTAATACTTTAATAAAATTGTGCACTACACATACAACAAGAAGAAGAAAAAACCTCTAACTATTGCTTTGCTTAAGCTTGACTCTCGTTTCGATGAGTTTTTTTTATGATAGGGATGAATATATTGTGCCACCATCCGAAGTGTATATATACCCTATCTTCACGCTCTTCCCGTAACATGTGCTCGGTGGTAGGCAAGCATTTCCCCATTTTCCCTAAACGTTGCCATTTGGAATTCGAATTGAATCTGCTCACTTTATCATATTAGCGAGCTTCGTTATTAATATTTTCATTAGGCACTAGCTGAACTGAGAGTCTGAGACGCACACATGACTCGAAAATTGGCTCAAGTGCGGAGTAGTAAAACAGCAGAACGCTCGGACTCACAATAATTCCTCATACTCAGGCTCGGTGTAGTAATCGAGAATTAAGATTTAATGATATTTTAAGTTAAGTGCACTAAGAATCATATTATCCGTAATTTGTGCAAACACACTACTTTGACTACTTATTCATTCACTATTTTTTTTCCGTGGAGGTGGATTGGATTCAAGAAAATCAATACCTATGGACCACAGTCACTGTCATTCATTGAAGGAAAAAGGCGAAATGAGAGAAATCCATATAAGTATGTATTTTCCACCATCGCCTTCTCTCTTTTGGAAGAATTCACCTGTTGGAATAGGTATTCGAAATGTGTGGAATGAATTTTTCTCGACGTATATACCTCTTGGAATATCAATATTGCATTTTCGCACAGTAGCACACAATAAAAACCATACCACCACCACAACGATGAAGAACGCGACTCTGCCACCAGACTCGGAAAAAGTATCTACCTAATTTACTAAAAATCACTAAAATATTGGTTTTATTGGTTGAGGACACGTTAAGAGAAATCCATATAAGTATGTATTTTCCACCATCGCCTTCTCTCTTTTGGAAGAATTCACCTGTTGGAATAGGTATTCGAAATGTGTGGAATGAATTTTTCTCGACGTAGATACCTCTTGGAATATCAATATTGCATTTTCGCACAGTAGCACACAATAAAAACCACCGCCACAACGATGAAGAACGAGACTCTGCCACCAGACTCGGAAAAATTATCTACCTAATTTACTAAAAATCACTAAAATATTGGTTTTATTGGTTGAGGACACGTTAACAAACTGAAATGAAATGAGCGTACTAATAGTAAGCACTATTTTTTTCTTGTGGTGTAAGTCAAGTATTCTATTTAGGCATCACTTCTTCGTTTTTAAACTAGTGTTTATCTTTTGTAATTTTTATAGATTTTTCGGTATCATTAACTAAAGTTGTAGTTGCGATTGTGAATTATTATAACTTTCGATAATTTCAATTAAAACTTCGTTACATGTGACATTTCACGTATAAAAAACTAATATTTTTCTTTCAAAAGTCACATGTTGCTCCATGCTAGGGGAATGTTGGATGCTATTTTTTCATCTCATCACATGTACCAATAAGTACCTACACAAAACAACGTGCTTTTCGTTGTGTTTTTGTGTGCTTTTTCTATGTAAAAAACGCTTCAAGTTTTGTATTTGTGTTCTCACAAAGTTTACATTCATTTCATTTCATGTAGGGAATAGGAATAGATAGGGAGTCTGTGCAGTGTGATGTGATCATCATGAAATGATGCAAAGGAAGGCACCTCGAAATAAAGTAGATAAAAAATGAAAGCCAGATGTTCCCCATGAAATCATAAACGGACAAAACTGATATTATTGTGTGGTTTTCGTAGAAGGGTTGGTCATGCTTAAGGCTTAGGGATGAATTCAAGAAAAGGATGCTTTGTCGCCTACCACCTCCAGCTTAAATAGAGTATC
>JAHZNH010001335.1:0-12628 GCA_027744355.1 Tyrannoseira gladiata
CATTCGTGCAGTTGCATGACCTTGATTTCATTACAAACTCGGGTGATGTATTTTTTATGTGGTGAATAGATGGTATCGAGCACCGGAGTTACTTGTTGGAGATACGTCTTATGGTAAGTTGACATTATATATTTTTGTTTGCATACCTATTATCGCTTTACATCACATAATTCAGAGTCATTTGACAAGCTACATACATAAATATACCTTCATAAAAAATGGAATCGAGTTTTCGCAGACTCGGGTAAGTAAAAATGTGTTTCTTGTAGAATTTATTAATGGAAAATGCATTTTTTTGCTGTTGCAGGAGCGCCTGTTGACGTATTTGCCATTGGTAAGTTTTGCATATAAATTTTGTACCAGTTTTATCGATGAGAAAGCATTGGGCTTGACCAACTGAACTTTATTTCTTTCTTTAAAAGAATTAATTTTAACTATTTAATCTCGGTCCTAGGTGCTGAAACTGTAAAGCGATACTTACACTAAACGATTTGTAATATGTCGTTGGCATTCCGTTATTCTAACTTACAGATATTCCGAACCAACGAATTCTTTGCTGGTGTGACCTTACCAATGCCTGAATCTCGAGAATCCCTTGAAATGAAAATGCCGAAAGGCACAAGTCGCGAAGCCATCGATTTCTTGTATAAATGCTTAGATAAAGACCCTTCCAAGAGGCTGACATGCGAACAGCTCCTGCGACATCCATACTTCAGTGGTTTTACATTCCGGCTTCCCTCTAGTGACATTGAAGAATTCGAGAAGATCAAGAGGAATACCTACTCGAATGGCTCCACCCTCTTTCCCCATCTTTCATCGACTGCTGCAGCCGCTCTAGGAACTGGAGGTGGTGGTGGCGGTGGAGGGGGAGGAACAAGCGGAGGTGGAACCGGGACACCAGACTACGGACCCCAGTCGTTAGGAAATGGAAAGGCAATGACGAATGGGTTTGGGAACTCAAACAATGGCTACTTTCACAGGGACTCGCGTGATAGTTTCGACCACCTCCCTACAATCTGACAAAATGAATTGAATAAGCAGCGTAGGGACCTGCCCCTTGTAAAATATTCAAAGATTATCAACGAAAATGATAGCACAAATAATATCAATTCCAACAGTAATGTCATCAACGGCACCAACCGTTTAGCCATGCTGCTTAAGGGTAGCCCACCAATAGGACTTTTTTATTCTTCGTATTCGTACAACAAATAAGTGGGAATTTGTTTCCACTTCTATGAGCAATTATTGTAAGCACAGTCTAGCAAAAGCATCCACTGATGACCTCCATTTTTTCTTAGTGACCTTTACACGACTCTATTGCTTCAGCCTGGTCCTCGAATTCCAACAGATATCATGACAAAAACCCGAACCATTCAAAACATCTTCATGATAAGCTCGGAACATATAGCGTTTTGATGAAGCTATAAAGTACTCTTATAATTATGGGCAGCTTTATTTCGAGCAAATTCCTAAAATCCTGAACTGGAACCGCAAAAACTCTCGATCGAAACAACAATATTTAGAGAAATCGAACCAATTTTGGCTGCAAAAGCTTGTAAAAACGTCATATTATTAAATGGTGCGTTCGGTATACGACAGCAAATCTGATGGATTTTTTTGCCCTTCGAAAAATTAAATTGTAAAAATTTGATGTGTGCCTGCCTACCTGATGAAATTGAAATCTCTTTTGGCTTCACCCTCAGACCTGGAAAAAAATAGAGCGGTCATCGCCGATTTCCAATGATAAGTTACTCCGCAATTTATCCATCACAAACGACAAATTTCCTTTTCGTTTTTCGGAGGTAATAATTGGGTTACCGAAGCATGTCTGAGAAACGTGAGTCCTGTCCTGAATATTATATTTACTTCAATCAAATTGAAGAAGTGGTGCCCTGTTACAATATTACTACTAACCCTTATATTACGAGGTCGAAGTTTGTCGAAGGCTAACAAAAGCAATTTTTATTGTCTGTTTAAATTGATAGAACGGTATAGAACTGAAATGTCAATAATTCATTATTATTGTTCTTCACTTTTCGTCCAATTTCTATGAAATACTGCCCACCTCTTGTAAATGGTCTCTTTTGTGAAAAAAAATTATAAAGAAAGCCATAAAATAAAAAACGAACTGATTTCTATCCTACTTATTACGCACTGCTTAATAATTCATGAATACACCGAACAAAAAAGCTGTGTAATCGTCAAATACAGGTGGCGCTTTTAATGACCATGGATTACGAATGAAGTACGAGATGCCTTGATATAGCTCCCAATTTTTCCAAACCTAAAGGCCATTTGTATATTTATTTCATTAGTTGGTCCTTAAAAAGCGACGCTGTCAACAGTATATTAATTTTAGTCAATATCACGGGAAATGGTAAGGAAGGCTACTTGATTCTAGTTATCTGAGTGAACTCGCAGTTTCTGATTAAGTAAAGTCAGTTCCGCAGACTCTGCTATTATACGAGCTTCAATTTGGATAGACTTTTTGATATGTTTATAAATGTCATACTGAAAACTTTTTTTACAATAGAAAACTTTTGAAGTTATTTTTATTCAATTAGTTTGAATCATTATAAATCAGTCTTAATATCCAAAGGCAAAAAAATGGAAAGCAATTTTAATCAAATGTTATTTGCATCACTTCCTCCGCCTAATCGGGACTGAATCTGAATAGTCTGAAAGCGGAAAGTACATGATGAGCATCAGTAACTGATAAGAGCAAGGTACTACAGTTTAGGTAGTACATATTACAACAGTGGCATTCACGCATAATCACTATTATCGGGAAAAGTTGTACTTTGAATTCCATAATCATTATTACTCCGCATTAATTATAATGAAGATGAGATTTGATTCATTCACGCTTTTTCTAAAATCAAGCCTACAATTAGCCATATCATATCGAAGTGTTGCAGGCGTTGCTTAATGCCCATCATGATCCCAAGTTCAATTATTGAGGTAAGTAATCTCTCACTGATTTTCGCCTATTGCGAAAAAAAGAAAACATTGTTTTTTTCTTCAAAGAAGGAGAAATGGACGCATCATATTAATAAATATTATTGGATTGTTCTCGAGAGATTCTTAAACAATATTTTAATTCCATTGCAGTCTAGCATGTACACTACTAAAGATAGATTCATACTCGCATTTTTTATGAATCAGGTAGGACGTTTTACAAATTACCCAAGTGATTCGCAAACCACCTCAACCCGCCCTAGATCGAATTTTTAATAAGAGAGATTTGAAGCAGCACCATGGTTGGGCAAACAGCGGAAAGGAATTTGACATGAGCTCATTCATTCCCTTTTCACAATTTATGGCTCAAGGTCGAAGAGAAATTCCAGTCGAAACATTTGCTGCAATTTAGCATTTAGCAGTGCCGCAACTTACATTAAAGCTATGACTAGACTCATCTTGTTACGATAAGATCTTATCATGTAGGCGTGCTCATGCAAATCATTTGGTTACAAAAGCGAGTGCACATGAGAGCATCCTTCATCTTGCATAAAAGGTAAGTGAAATTAGTCTAGAATATTTGAATACAAATGATATCATTCATTCCAAAAAATAATGTTGATTTCAAAAAGCATTATTGTAAGATGGGTCTGAGGTAAATGAAAGTTCAAAAAAACTCTCAAGCCAAAATCCCGTCATTTTCATTTTCACACTTTGACTTACGATATAATCAAGCTGGCTGTAGGTTAGGATTTTGACGGTTCCTTGACTTTTTCAAAGTAATATGCACATGATGACCAAATCGCTTTTACTTGACTCTATTGTCACCTCACCTTGCTTACTCTCTGCTCCTCACAATCATCAGTCATCATAGTCATAAACCGCAAATTAGAATAATAATTACGTGTAGGTAAGAAGAGTAAGATTCTGAAGATGAAATGGGATGCCCACAAGACCATCAACATGCAAACCAGTGTCCTCCCTCTTCATTAAAGCCGCAAGAGTTCAGTTCATCTTCTTAAAATACTTAAATAAGTCCTCTCGTAAAATGCGCTCACATGCCTTTATTACGAATCGAAAGTGAATTTTGCCTCGTTAATGCACAGAAAACTGTCATTTTTATTACCTCTTAAAAATCCAAAAAAAACATCACGTGTGTGAAGATGACTAACCAAGATGTCAAGTAATGTACTTCTCACTCACTCAGGAATCAGGATAATTTTCCAATTGAGAGAGCGTAATTTTTTTGTGTAATACTATTTATTGCAGACTAGTTTTATTACAGTAATTGTTACAATTTTTTTCTTGGAAGATACAGTATGCATTTCATCCTATTTTCTACTTCGAGAATCCCCCTAAAAGTGTTTTTAAATGAGGAGTATTTAGTCTCGGTCACAAAAATTGAATTGCACCCAAGTAAAAGTTTTTACATGCAATAAAATAACATAATTCCTGCTCGTTGAACAAGTTGCATCTCATTATTATGCAGTTTTATTACGGTTTCATAAAAACAGACACGAAGATGTTGTCTCAAAATCTCTATATTTTTTTGTCCCGTTTCCCCTCCTCAGTTTCTAAATTGAGGAGATCATTAAGTAACGAGAAAAAAAGAAAGTCAGTCTTCTTTGTTTTTTTGGACATCATTCAAGACCGCGATCTATATTTTCGAGGTGATGGGGATGAGGATCCTATTATGAAAGTAAAAATTGAAAAGAGTCAAGCCACGCCATGCCAAAATGTTTATCATTGAGAATGATTCCTCAGAAGNATGAGGATCCTATTATGAAAGTAAAAATTGAAAAGAGTCAAGCCACGCCATGCCAAAATGTTTATCATTGAGAATGATTCCTCAGAAGGGGGGATTATTACGAGCAGTGTGATGATGATAAATGTAACGAGCAAAGTACCCTTTTAAATATGACTTCACTTCAGATTATTCACTTTCAATTTTAACAAAAAAAGTAAGATATAGGTGCACTTCACGTGAATGAAGCGGTCCGTCACCGCCGTGATCATTTTAGGATTACATGCTCGTATGTATTTCCACCACCTACGTAAGTACTTACTTCCCACCAGCCGAGGAATGCACTTTAGGAAAGGAACAACAACAAGTGGTGCATTTTCATTTTCATGACACAATTTTCCCAGACTTTGGTCAAACACTTCATATGCAAGAGGAATCGGGTTAATAGTAATGAAGTCTTTGCGATGGGTAAGTATGGTTAGTTAAGCTATATAGTTTTCCCTCTCGTGAGCTTTCTATTTCACACGCATGCCAAAAGCCATCCATTCACAATTAAATCCACAAATATTTGACAATGCTAATGAAATGCAATACAATGGCTTTTGCCTTTTTCAGCGATGATGATGCCGAAAAGATTAAGCCCTTCCTGCCTCCACACCTTCCTCTTCTCTCCTTTCTTCCTCTATCACTACCTGAACCGAAAGTAAGTAAGATGGGAGAGACCAAGGACGCTCCCAGCTTCGAGAAATCCACACATCAAGATCGAGACACAATCAGTGAAAATATTCCGACTGGGTTAAGGAATTTGAAAATGACCAACCTTAAGCTATGATTAGGGTCCATTATTATGGTGATTTGAGTTTCAGGTGAGTTGAAAATAAATCAGAGCTAAAAATATACATACTCTCCAAATCCGAACACTTTACATGCGGATTAGGAGTGATGGTCTGTGGGAGAGGAAGCATTATAAATCTTCCTTTAAGTTTGCATCACAATCTTCAAGCGTACGTAGGAACATACAAGAACCAGATCCAGCTCCTGAGTTTAAGTAAGTACAGGTGCTGAGCAGGTATTCCATCCATCCATCCAGTTTCAATCCTTTTGTTTGTGTACTAGTAAGAACCAATTTGGGCCGCAAGAAAGAACCCAACAACCTACATTTGAGTGATGTAGTGATATGAATGATAGTGGTATGCACAAAAGTAGCCGAAAGTCGCCTGCAGGTTGCTCCTACCTTCGTACTGAAAAGGAATACCTGATGCTTTCCTTTCATATGGCTTCTTCTTTCCTGAGTTCCACATTACACGACTCCCTTTCTCAAAGCCGGTGGAAGGATCGAATGGAGTGAGGAATGAGGAGACACAGCATGAAGACACCCTGTATCATAGTAGTAATCAAAGGAAATTGAATGTAAGCCGTTCACCGTTATTTCCAGCCAACATAACAGCAGGATAATTTCCTACATCCGTCTTTCGTCTTCTCGAGAGAAGAAACATTTCATTATGAGGGCATTACTTAAGGAGCTTGAATGAAAATATAAGTAAGTAAATATCATGAAGCATTTCCTTTCAAAGATTTTCTAACTCACTCACTCGCTCGGTCTCAGTCTCAATCAGATCTCTGGCTTGTTGCCCCAGGCCATGGAAAAGGACTGATCGTGAGATTGAGATTGTTATCCACTTTTCCTCTCTGGAATGAAATGCAAGGCGGGGAATGAACGTACTTAGTAGTGAATTTTCTGCCTTTACATCGCCTTCATGAAAATGAAATGATCCTCATTCTGAAAGCGGCTATTTAGATGCATACAATACACAATAGAAGTAAGTAAAATGGACATTCCTCCCTCCCGAGGGACCTTCTCGATTAATTAGGACAATCAAAAATTCTTTTCATCTCGGAATATTTTTTATGAACCGTAGAAAGCAATCTTTATGACTATATTTAAAGAACGCAAACAATGCGAGCAAACAACGGACTTTAATGGCTAATTAAAAATATGATTTTATATCGCCGCTAATGGCTCAAACAAGCATGATAAAAAGTAATCTAGGTTGGAGCCTTATTTGGAATGAGCAAATTGTTATACCCGGTTTAACTAATTTGATTCGGCTACCACCGTCCCAAATGAACATTTCACTATCATTTTAGGAGCATCTCGAAAGTTGTGCCAATTAAGTCATCTCAAATGCCTAGATCTACTAAAATATTACTGAGCTATTATTAACTTTTGAATTTAGACTTTAGAAGTCATATAAAATTTCTAATATTTTTTTGATGGGTACAGTTGTGCAAGAACATATATTAATCTACAAAATATGTACATGGTTATATTTATTGCATCTGATAATTTTGTCGAATATTATTGGCAAATAAAGATTAAAATGACTAAAAATGTGGAAATTCTCTCTTTCACCCGTTTCATTTTAAAGCTCGCCTCTCTATATTATATCGTTAGCGCTCATGTGTAAGTTTACGATTCTGGGAAAATAAAGCGTGAAAATGGTACAATTACACCATTTAATTCGTGTTCCCTTTTATGTCCTAAAAGGGAATTTTTTTGCAACAGCTGCAATCTGCAATCACCATCAACTTATAACTGAGCCTATTGTAATATTTTTTGGCGGATTTTCAAAAATTCTAAAGGGTAAAATCCCTTTTCTTATCGTGTTTTATTATGATTATTATGCTACCATTTTTTAAACAAATTGTGAGGTAAACAAAGCTCCCTAGAAAAAGTTTTTTGTAATTGTGTTAGATAAAAAGAATTTCTTCTATTTGTGTCAGATGAAAGTGATGTGATTCTATGAAAGATGAAGTTGCTCATTGCATCGGATCGAGAGCTACCGAAAATTGTGAAATCAGCAGAGTTCGGTCTCCCCATCCCACTTCAGTGAATTCCATTCCTACCTAAACAATTTCGCTTTTTATTGACGCTAACAATGGTGCGGCACACGTTCGATTTCTATTTCAAATTGTGCAAATACTCAAACTATCGTCCCGAACCTATTTCAAGCTATTTACTAAGCAGTTGCATTGGAAGTTGAAAACTCGAAAACTACCAAAGCAGCAACGGTGCAAGAATTTTTTCACACCTAAACTTCCAAAACAAACGGAATGAATTCAAGGTTTCATTTTCCTCACATAGTTGGCATTGAACCCAAAACGCTTTTTACAACCGCGTGATGAGTACTTAGACAATCGTTATCATCATCAACTGCAACACATCACACCCGAAAATGAGACTAATCGGTCAGTCTCAGATTGTGTGGACTCGGCTCAGCCTCCGATTTGAAAATATGTGTGTGAGTAAGTTTAGCTTTTAAAGCATTAGTGTATTAAATAGTTGGCGAGCAGCATTCGTTCACACACTTTAAATGGGGCTTTAAATGAATGCCGTAAATCATGGTACGGTTGAGTGATGCTGACAATCGTAAAAATATGTAGTGGCCATTCACTGATCAAGTCGGTAGTTGGCCGTCATCAGTTGCTGGCATTTGGGGTGGCCGCGGAGAGGAAGAACAATGGAAGATTTAAATTTCATTAAATATGGTCTCTGTCTCGTAAAAAAGGGTCAACCTTCATCTCCTGTGAGGATTGAGCTGCTCGCGCCGCACGTATGCCTTAATTACCCTACCTATAGCTCTTAATGATCACTCATAAAAATAACTCCCTCGATCTTCAAAGCTAAATCCGTAAACGCAGCTGTGAAACAAAACGAATTACTTTGTTCCGGCTGAGCATAATTTTTTTCAACAAGTGGATCAACGTAGCTTCAACCATGAGTGAAAATAACCTTCGCAGGTTTACGCACTGCAATAATCTCCTTTTTATTTCTCAGCTCGTGATTTACTTCTGTCGACTAATTATTTCGAAAGAGGGATGCCAAAAGAACTACTAAATGCAACCAGATTGAGGCATTAGAAGGGCCTTTATGGCAGATATATATTTTTGAGAAGAAGATTAACAAATTAAGATGCTTTATTATGATCATGACCACAATTAATTTTTACTCGAGCTCTTTTTCTGAATCCCTGAGTGTAAAAATAACTTCGGCTTTGGCTCGATGAGGAAATCAGATTTTCAGGCCATTTACTTAAAGGAGCGCGTTACAATGTTGCAACATCCACTGAACGCGCTGAACTCAACTGTCTCTAGAAAAAAGGAGATGAGCTGGGCTAGGGTCGATGGTCGTTTCATAACATCGTTTTGCTCAAAATAAGAAAAAAACTTCATCACACCGTGACCACATCATAAAGGATCGTGGATCGAATGCATGGCTCCTGGCACACTTTTGGAACTTTTGAAAGATTAATAAGCCTGCAGAGTATTTTGTAATCTTTTTCAATCTTCAATTTCTAATTGAAATTAATGAAGGGAGTACAATTTATTGTATCACCGTTTTCCCATCATTATCAGTTCATAAAAAATGAGGGAAATCCACAAAAATGAAATTGGAAATCATCATTTTTATCTGGATTGGGTTTCTTTTCTTCCCATATCGTTGCGTAATAAAAGGAATATGAGACGTAACAATATATTAAAAAATCATTTCTTAATACCACAGCTCAATTGGAGCAATTTATTGTTGAGTAGATAAGTTCCAATAAAAAATTGGATGAAAGTTGCGTTGATGTCAACATCACCTGCGATTCTCCTCCTCCCTTTTCTCAAGTATTCTACTTAATTGAGCCAAAACCTAAAAACTCTAATTCTCGGTCTAAGCGAAAGCGGATATGTCAATTTCCCCGTCTTACAAACAAGGAAAAAGAGTCATCGAATGAATTGTGCCCCTCGCAATTTCTTCATCATCCTTGCAAAATTAAAAGGAAGAAATGAAGCGTGCCCACATATACTTGGCGAGTGATGTCATCATTTTTTAAGAGGCATGACATGCCAGACAACTTAATTCGACAATGATTTTTTGAGCAAAAAACTCACTTTTTCCTTCCTTTTCTCAGTCGCCACATACCTACCCACTCACTCAGACTCTTTGTGAAGACATTTCAGGCATTAAAGGGTAGTTACTGTCATTGAATAGAAGTGTTAAACAGGACTTTGATGATTCGTCGTTCCATTTCCATCTCATCATCAACATCGGCATCAAATCTTTTCCTCCTCCCGAATGACAGGTAGGACACGAGCGAGAGTCACTTCTGTGGTGCGATTTTTAAAAAATCTTTATTACTCCTCCAATCTCATCCTCTTGTGTTTTAAATACTGTGTATCCAAACTTTTCTATCACTCCTCAAGCCATACTACATAGTAGACACATCGTGCCCAATCTTATCCCTTGCAATTTTCAAAGTCAAAGTCAGGAATAAAAAAGTCCTGCATTTTTCACACCTGCGCTTTCAGCCCAGACGAGATAATGAAAAGACATCTTCTTTCGTATTCTTCTCCTCTAATTCAATTTGTTTAGGGAAGGTATCAAAGCGTGAAAATAGTTGCAATTATAAAGAAGCCCACCACCGCATTAAAGCTGAAAAAATCCGGTACTCAGGCAAGCGCAGTTCTGTTCTCTGGTTGAGGAAGGCACAGATAGCGAATGAAAAGTGATAAAAGAGGAACATGAGCGAATGAACAATGAGATTTTTCCTTATCAAACGTACGCATGTCCATTGTTGGCAGCTACATTGCCATAATCATGATAGAATTAGAATTCAGTTTTCTCGGTGATGCTACGTTCTCTGTGTTGTGGCTATAAATAGCAAGATTTTCTTCCTTTTAATGCGACTGCAATTGCAAATCGAATACGTTATGGACTGAATGAGGAAGATTGCGAAGAAGGAAGGAACAAGAAAGGCACGAAAAATAATTTTTACCTTCAAGAAGAAGAAGATGATGCACTTCTTCTGTACGATGATGAATGGAGGACTAGGCATGTAGGTTTATAGGTGAGAAAATTCTTTCTGAAAATGGTGAAGTGAACCCATCCACACAGATTTTTTTTCAAGCGGGAGGAAGGAAGGAGGAACGCACTTTAGAAGGGAGAAAAATGTATTATGTACATTGATGTGACGTGATTGAGACTTTTGATGTTTGAATTGAACACATGCACACTCGCTCGAGGCAATCGAGTTTTCTTCAATCTACTCACTTGTTTATTTTATTAATTTTCACCATTTTTGTCCTATTCTCGAGAAAGGAGTAGGAAAGTGAATTTCAATAGAGTTTCAATTTTAAGAGCAAGTAGCGGCTGTTGAATCTACCTAAAACCGATTTTTAACTTGATTTGGACACAGTTCAATTTGTGAATATTGTACATGGACATACATATGTAAGTAATATGATATGAATGCTGTCACATGTATTAATGCACAAGCATTTTTTTCATATCCACCCTTCCCGTGTTCAAAATATTTTCATTGAGCAACAAAAGACTTGAAATTACTTTTTCCCATCATCTCTTCCATCCTACTTGCCATGAAAGAACTTTATTCGTTCAGATTAGACTTTTCACGCATAAAGACCTCATTCTTTTCAAAGACCATATTTTTCAACAAAAATGGTTTGTTTGCAATTGCAATTTTTGGGATGAAATGAGTGTGAATAAAAATACGAATGAAATTGAAATTCGCCAGCTAGCATCACATCAACTTAATGCAGTAGTGGTGGCATTACTCCCTGGTAAGCGTTTTTATGACATGGATGGGGAAGTGGATGCAAAAATGCTTTCATTCTTTATGCATACCAGCAACTTCAGCAGTATTTTCTTCCTTGATACCGGCTCAGTTCAAGTTCTAGGTTAGTAAGTAATGTTTACACAGTGGACGCGCCCGTACCTAAATAAACATTAGCCTAGTCTTCACATCTCTCCATCATCAAGTAAAAATGAAATATGCATTTTATTTCCTCCCACGCACACGCCGGAATAAGGGGCGATGAAAAGATGAAATTAAAAGTAAATTCTATTAAAGGTAGTAGTACTAAAAGTAATCCTTACCGAGAGATGAGCTCAATTCCAACGAATAAATAAATTACGGCAGCCATATCGTTTTTTCAGTTCATGTCACGAAATGAAGATTGAAGTTGCACTTGTCGGAATGTCTTTCCTAATGGTAGCTCAAAAATATAACTGAATGAATGTTCTGTGATTGACTGTATCGGTTAATGGGTCTGACTGATTGAAAATGCACGACTAATCACTCAATGCAGGACGGGCGAATGATGACGGTTTGTACAATGAACTGGTGTCCTATGGGACGAATAAACCAATCCTGCTGTGGCAGGGAACGAAAGGCAAACGTTTAATTTTACTCTAACTCTATTTTAACTCTATATACTGTAAAATGTAATAGCTCATGCCAACTGGGCAGAGCTTCGCTACGCGCAATGAGGTGTTGAAGTAGGGATTTTCCAGGATCACCCCTTACTTAAACATACTACGTCATGAGACCTTGAACTTTACAGGTAAATTTATCATACTTAACTTAATCTGACAATAATGAAAATATTATGATATACTAACAAAATCATGGAAAATTACATGATGAATGGAAAACTTAATTACAATTGATAATTAATCAAGGAAACGCATTTAACTTACATAATTGAACTTTTCGGGCTGAGACAGAAAAACACATTTAAATATGGCGGTTGCCCGCTGTCTACTCTAACACACAAGAAACAATGCAACCAGGGTAGGAGCGGTTAGGATCTAGCTAGGATCCATTACCATACCATTAGCATAGTTAGCTACCATTACATGATTAGCATCTGGCTAGGATCGGTTAGCACTTTAGATCCTACCTCTTTCGCGTTTGTCCCACCGACAGCACTTAATCAAAAATTACCTCTCAATTCAATTCCCTTCAACATCATCTGATCGTAACCCAAAACCTCCATTGAAAAAATTAGGTACGCACACAAACCTCGATCCTTTGTGATACAGCTGATGCATGTTCAAGTGGTAAATTAAGATTTGAA
>JAHZNH010001336.1:0-15643 GCA_027744355.1 Tyrannoseira gladiata
GAAGGAGGCTTACCTGCTGCTGCACTTTTTTTCTGGAAGTAATCAAGGGGAAAAAATCCCAATGCCAACTCAATACATATTAGACCAGCCTAGGAGGAATCTTTTTTAAAAATAAAGTTGGTGGCGTTTCATGGCTGAAAAGGGAAGACTTTGAAAAGAAAAAAAGGCAAAGCAGAGCATATTTAAAAATGCGGTTGATGGAAGTGTGGCAAGGGCAGGCAGCCAGACTGTGGGTCAAGCCAGGTGCTCAGGTTCACTCATTCGCTCGCTCGCTCCTGTTGGGAGAGTGAGGATAACAGGCGGTTGAATATGATGATGACTGAATATCATCCACAAAAAATTCATGTAAGGTCGAAATCTAATATAACTTTCATAATAATAATAGTGAAAATGGTGATGATGAGGAGGATAAAAAAAAGTATTTTCTTACCTTAATTCCCTCCTATATTCTTCCGTAATTTTTTTTCAACATTCCCCACCTCCACTTTGGTTCGTGTCGGCTATGAAACGATGTTCTGGGAGGACTTATTCGGATTCTTCTTATTTTCATTCCGTGGCATGTGGCTCCTGTTCTAGAACCCGTTTCTTGCGCACCGTACGTAACTCAAAAGCACGCATTAAAGTTTACTCATCCCACTTTTGTGTGGCATTTTTATATAGTTCGAAATCCTCCTTATTATCGAGTTTTTTCTTTAGATCTTTATTTAAGGGCTTTCTACTTATTTTCAAAGAAAAAATTCTTGTTTGTGCCCTTGCATTCATCCAGTTACTTTATCTGTTAGCGGTGCGTGGAGCTTCGATTTGAAGAAGGGGAGCCTTTCCTTCCTTCAACTTGCAACTTGCTCCCGAAGAAAAAAGTTTTTCTTGATGGACAAGAATGGCTCGTGCCCTTTACTTGCCATGGGATATTTGATGCATGCTTATGCTTACATCTTTCCAGCTAAATAAATTCTTCTCCTTATATCTTTCTTGATTCATTACATTTTATAAACCCCCTAAAAGCATCTTTCCTTAGGGTGGAAAGAATCTTTTTTTGATAGAAAATGTATTTCGTCGGGTAATGAAACTGTATACTCCTGTTCCCGGCTTTGAAATGATGATAGCCTTCCAGTTGAATTAGAACAGTATGATACCTTCTCAATATTTAATTTCCCTATGGTTGGCCACTCCGCAGGCCGTCCCTTTTAACGGCAGACCATGTATCAATTCACATTCTAACAATGCAAGAGTCCGCATGAAAGCGAAAATTGTAACTCTACCTTGATTTCCAGCCACTTTTTTGCGGTAAATAAAGTTGAAGCGGGAAGTCAATGTCCCTACGTAAACGTCTGTTTATTCGTAGCGTTAGTCGTCCTTCCTTTTACGCAACTTATGTATAATTTTAATGTCTCGTCTGAGACACGCATTGTTTTTTTTCGGAGGGGGCAGCTATTTTCCTGGTCGCTATTTAATTTAAAAAGGTCTTTGCCACTTGATTGTCTAGCGTCTATTACGTATTTATTTTGAAAGGGGGTGCTGCTGGGGAATGGTGTATAATCATGCAATTTCCATCGCCAGTGGACTGTAGAGGCGGTGGTGACATGACATTTTTCCAATCAGAGAGAAAATTTTTCATAGACATCGCAGAAAGAACTTGTATGCTGGTTAAAGCTCCAAGTAAACTAATTATGGATTATTAGTACTTATCACGGCGAAATGGACGCCATAGTGGTCGTCGTGTTAACTAACGATATACCTATCGAAGCATGATATCATTGGGTCATGTTCTTCCTTCAGTAATAACAATAAAGTACTGTATACAATATTCAAGACTTGGAGGGAGGAACAATAATCGTTTGTTTTGATGCTTTTTCGGAATGTTGATGAACATTACCCAACTTGTTTTTTTTACTTGGCTGTGAACAGGGCTAGCTTATTCATTCGTTTTGTATGAAGCATAGGTAAAAAAGTATTAATTCCATCTATAATTCAAGTTGATTTGTTCATTCCGTGAGAGCCAAGAGGTGAATAGAGGGTGATACGTTGTCAGTTGTTATTATTAGCTTTGACGTGATCCGAAAATGATACGATGATACTACTTTGGAAAGCCAGGAGAACAATAAAGCACAGAAAAAAACTGGATTTTTTGGGGGAAGAAACAGGATCAAGAAAAAAGCTATTTTTTGTGGAAAATGCACATATTGTTTACATCATCGCTCTACTTATAAAAAAGGTGAATGATATGGTGAGATCGAGATGATGATGGAAATTGTATCGGGGAAGTGGAAACGTTTGGACCGTTTCAAAAAGGTTTGCTCACCAATACCAAAAACCATTCACTCACTCCTTTGCAATTCTTCCTTTTATTCTTTTTATTTCATTAAATGTGTAACCGAGGATTAGAACGATGTCAATCATTCCTCAGAAAGAAAAGGAATAGGTTTTGAGTTTTTGAGATGATCCTGAATCATGGTTTTGCGGCTCCATAAAGAACATCCTCCTCGCTTCGGGAAATATTGCAAGTGGTGGTGGCGGTGGTAGTAGTAGTAGGTTGCGTGCATTATATGAAAAAGCAGCAGGAAATCAAAAGAGTCGCAAGAAAATCTTTATTTTAAGGGGAAGAAAGGAAGATCAAGCGGTTTTTCTGCCTACTTAACTATTCATTTATGAGAGCATAAATAAAAAGGGCCAAATGTAATAATGGCTGCTGCTCCTCTCTTTATTTTCCCCTTGATGTCATAGAGTATTAAAACGGATTTAAAATCTCGGAAAAACGTTTTTCATATTTCTGGGTGTCTTCTTCCTCCTCAGTTCAAGTGGGAGCAATAATGTAGGTATTTTTCAGCTGGAGCAGTTTCGCCTCTGCTCCCATTCGAATGGGATGCGACGAGAAAGAGGTGAATGAAAAAAAAATCACACCGAGCGAATTAAGGCAAGAGACAAAGTTGAGTCTTCCCTCGCCAACGCACAGACACACACACACGCACCAAAAATCGTATATTTCCTCTAATGATATGCATAAAATATTCGTGAACCTTTCCGAGCCATTGTTCCTCTCTTCCTTGAAAAAAAAATGATTTCATTGTAGGATCATCATAATAAGAGCTTATATTATGGAGGCACACGGCAGTAGGTAACCCGATAAACTCTTTTTCCTCGCGTGTTGGTGAGCAGATCGGATTACAGAGAGAGAAAATGATGGCCATCATATTCTCTCCGGATTTTCTCTAACGGCAACGGCTCCTCTTCTTTCAGAAGAAAGGGACTTACGGAGCTCAAGCGTTTTATGAATGGAATATATGGACAAGTTAAATAGCTCAATTCACGGGTGTGCGTAGTATTGTAACTCTACCATTTGGTCTTTCCTCTTCTTTGCGAAGTGATAGAGAGACTTGGGACGTCTAACAGAGGCTGTCGGTCTTGTTGTGTGATGTAATGTCCGGCAAAGTCAAGCACTTTTTCTTTCTCTTTTTAAGCCAGTTTGTCTGCCCTCTTCTAGGTCAACAACATGCAAGTTATGGAGCTCGTAAAAACTGCGTTTTAAAATGTGAGCGACAGATTGTTTGTGGACGAGCGAGTGAATGGCCCTCTCAATCCAGGCTCATTGATTGTTTTGCTCCTCATCCTGTCAGGAATTGGATCGGATCGGATGAGGAAGAACATGTTCATGGTTAGGAACTTGCTGCAATATATAGTAGTATTCACTGCTATTACGGACCTGAACAAAATCGCCCTTTATTGGAGTAGGCATATCTTGCTTTTGGCACTCGTTGGCTTTTGTTCGGGATTACTGTAAGTAGTAGAAGTGTTTGCTGTATTTTTCATCTGCTCCTGAAGCACCTCCTGCTTCACAAAGATTTTTCCAAGATTGCCCATACCCAGCTCCAGGATTTTATTTTTGAGTGTGCATGTGTGGCACATGCCATCTGCTCTCAAGTGTCCTCAGGGTGCAACAACTTTTATTTCAAAAAACGTTGATGATGAAGCGATTCTTCCACCGTGGCACTACTACTACTACACTTATGTGATGTTTGGTCAAGCAGGCGTTGAATTGTACTTGGCACACCAGAAAATCTACTTTCGGGATCCTTTAGGAAGGAATCACTTAATACTGCTGGACCCCTATTACTAACCTTTCTCCTCACTCTTTTCACATGTCATCTCTCATAATCACGTTCGGGAAGGAGGAAGTTGTTAGCCCAGTTATGTGTGTTTTGTTTGACTAATGGGTTTATGTGTGTCTTCCGTCACTTATGGTTGTGGCCTGTGCCGCATTATGATTATTTCGACATGCTTGTTAGTGAACCACTTCAATAGCATTGTTTTTATATGTATGATTGGTTTATGGATATACTTATGAAGAGGGAGGAAAAAAAATCAAAGCCAGCCACCCGAAATGCACATTTCTTCTTCTTCTTCCTCGTGTCCGGTGTAATTGATATATGTAAGTATAATATTGCGCGGTTGACTTGACTTTTTGGACCAGACTTTTCTTCTTCTCGGAGAAGAGATATGTGGCTTATTGGAATGACGGAAGTTGTTCCTACAGATGGAACCAATCCAGCAGGAAGAATATGTGGGCCAGGAGGGGTCAAACCAGATTCCCCTTTGAAAACTGACCAAGTGGTCAGCAGCCGCCGAGAAATGCTCGTGCCACGTCTTCCGCAAATGTTTGATTTCTTCCCGTTCGTGGCCACATGATCGTAAATTTCTTCACAGCGTGTGACACAGATTGCACCGTGTCTTCTCCACGAAAATCTATAAATAGTCCATTTTCTAAATCTTTGGAGACATTTTCAGATCATTTGTGGAGTCCAAGGAAAAGACAAATGGTCGGATGTCGTATCAGCTTTCATAAAGTTTACTTTTTTGTCCTGCCTTCAACCTATAAGGCCGCATTATCATTTCAATGAAGGGAGGACAAAAAATAGAAGGAAACCTACGCGGCAGATGGATTTCATGTTGACAATTTATTTTATATATGTATTTTTTCTCTTCTTTTCCAGATGCATGTTCGAGTCGATCCACACCAAAACCACGGCCACCCAGTCCTACACTCAGGCCGAATATTACGATCCAAACTTACACTTGCCCTCCAGAGTATGACGCTCACTACTGTCTCAACGGTACGACTTTTTTCAATATAAAACTATTAAATTGCGTTTCCTGTATTTCACGTGTTTATTATCTCATTATATTTCAGGCGCTACCTGCTTTACAGTCAAAATTGGCGAGTCCATCCTCTACAATTGCGAGTAAGTACAACATTTAACTCATTTCTGAATTTATCATCATTGCATGAATGATTAAGCTATTTTTAGTAGAAGCATTTTTCGAGGAGTTAAATGCCCTCTTGATTGAAGAGCATGGTTAATATGAGGTAATCGCATAAGTTTTTTTTGAACTAGAGCTTCCACAAAAGTGAGAAGGCTGGAGGTTGGTAATAAGGTGTCGCAATAATTGCCACTGCATAATAAAGGCTAATGGCATCCACTGACTATTTAGCCTGGCCTTTTTCTTCTTCCTCACACCCAAAACGAACCAACTGGAAGTTCTCAGCGATTTATTATTGTGATCCTCATAAATATTTCCCATTTTCAATCCCCAAACCCATAGAAAAGGCTATATGGCAGTCGCTATTTCACAACCCACCCGAGCATTGTGATTATTAGGGAAAGAATAAGTAAATACCTTAATTTTCCACGATTCCAACGATTCAAAGCAAAAAAAAGAGAAGATATGCAGTCGATCCTCTCAGCCTTCAGTCCATTGAGATACTTACTCACTACTCGAGAAGGGAAAAGGCGCTCAAATTATAGGAATTCCATTCCATCCATCCATTCTCCACCTAATAATACAAACACCATTCATCCAACAATGAGAAAACTTTTTGGCTTTTGTGTTTACTCGAGATAAACATGAGCCCATAAGTCTTCTGTTGTGTTGTGTGAGCAGAATAAACTTGTTTCGTCCTCTGGTTCTCAATGAAAACGTATAAAGTACATTCATTGGATATATTTGTGACGGTCGTGGTGGTGGAGGTAGGTTATAGAGTCAACAATTCATGAAAAGATTTCTTTCCTCTTAATCCGACAAATCGTATGCAGAGCATGTTCGTCCCCGTCCCTCCTCGATTCATTCATGTAATTCCAATGTCCAAATCAAAAATCCACTTGCGATCCTATACGAAGCCTTTTGTAGGATAGAGATAGAAAGTTTGTGGTTGAGAATGCCGGCAACGGCTTCACCAAGATCAAGACGAAGTCTTATAGATATAGGGCCCCCACTAGAATTTCTTTAGGAAATTCTTTGATCTTGGATAAAGAACCCGATAACAATCTAATGGTGATGTAGGCATGCCATTTCTCCTGATGGGAGACTTTATGTCAACTTCTCGTTGGGATTGAGTTAGCTAACTGGATATTAATTTGCCTTTTACACGTAGGTAATATGTCAAAAAAAATCCGAGTGTTATTTTAGTGATGCTTCAAGAAGGAGAAGAAGAAGAAATTGTTTTTGTTACAAGATGATGGAACGTAGTTTTTACAAGGATGAGGCTATAATGAGTGTTGTTAAGGGTCGAAAGGATGAGAAAGAGAGGATTAGAAGGGTCAGGTATTAATTTCTCCTTTAGCAGAGGAAACAAGCATTATTCATCTTTCTTTTCGAAATAGCATATATTCGAGTGTCAGTAAGTTAAGCCAAGGTTGTGAGCTTAGCCACGGTTTGTCTTCTTAAATCCATGAGATAAATTGTTAGCTTATCTATTTATTACCCTGAAAATTCCATTTGCTGAAGCAAATTGACACGGTGCGAGGCGGCACGTTTTTCAGTAGGAAGCATATATTCTATTCAATGAAGAGTCCCTATGAATATAATAGGGATAATTTGGAATTGAGGTTTTGAGGAAATATTTTCTGGTAGATGGAGAATTTTTTTGGAAAGATAATTATTATCGAACTGCATGGATAGCAAGCATGCGTATTTATCCGAAACAATTTTTTCCCTACATTTTTTCAGGTTCAGGTAGGTTAGTAGGTAAAGAGGTAGACACTTTTGTGTGTAATGATTTTTCGGAGAGGAAAGTGGGTGGATCCACCCATCATGCGACGGTTATATATGGTGACCCAGAAAATTAGTTTTTTGTTGGAATCTGTATAGAACGCGTACGTCTTTTAGTGGAATCAAACAACCTTGAGATTTGGAATGAGCGCATTGATTTTGTTGATTGGATTTCTTCGGGATACTTTTTTACATGCATTTAAAATTAGGAGGCATGTACTTTGTCTGAGATTCCTGAAATTAATTGTTCTTTTGTTCTCTTCTGATGGACTCCTATTGATAATTTTTGAAGTAGGATTACTAGTACTTAAGTACTTGAATTGGGAGGAAATCAATTTTGGACAACTCAATCAATGGCGTACTACATACTTGTTCCAGAATCAGAACACATATTGAAACCCCACGCAGTTTGAAGTTTCGTGCACAAAGAAGCCGAGCTTTCTTTTATTCGGTTTTTTATTGGAATAGTTATATTCCTATATTATGTACTTGTACGAATGCCAAAGAAAGTTTTCCAGTATGAATTTATGTTCAATAAGTATGTACTTGTGTGTGTTGTTTTTCCACAAACGCGCTCTCGCTTCAACCTCCCTCCCTCCTTTTTCCCCTCCTCCTCCTTCTGATTTTGTTACAAACCTCTATATTTCCTCCATAAGTGGATTACTGCTCTCTTAGTAAGATTAAATCTGTCGGAGAAAAATTGTGTAGTTTTTCTGCTTGAATTTTTTATGCAATAATCGCTCCTGCCCACAATAATACTTATTGTAACTATAATCCCATATATGAAATTATTATTTTACCTTCCGGGCTTTCCTACTGGAAATATTACTTACCTACCGCCAAAAGCTTACTGACTTACCTCCATTAATAATATCTCATTTCTTTTGACCGCTTACCTCCCCGGCTTTTTTGTCTCGGCAAATTACCTTATGTTCTGATTTTTTTCGCTTGAATTGACAAACGTAGTTAGGGAGGGAAGAAAGCTAAACTGAATATGCAGGGTTCTTAATATTTATATTGTCTGGATTTCCAATACCTCAAGGCTTCAACTTCGTGTGTGCCTAAAGCTTTCAAATCTAAATATTTTTTTCATTTTGTATTTCCGCACTCATGTTTATTTACACGTACTTCAAATTGAGGAAGAGGTCCCTGTTCCCTTCAAACTTTTTTGCAATATTCTGTAGTATTTTCCTAACAAGTTATGGAAATATACTCGAGGGAAATAAATTATTCGGGCTCTTGTATTTCATCCATTTTTATTAATTTGTATCATTCCAAACTGTGCTTTACTATGTTCCATCGGTTATTCACATCGGAAAATGCTCATGTAAGTCTTCTGTAGACGCAAGTAGGTACACAAACAATGTCTATGCCTATGCTTTTAATCCATTCACCTTGCACCATTTATGTCAACAAAAGAACTTTCAATTTTTGATTAAAGGCCGGCGACCAGAAAGCCCAAGAGTGTTTTTTTCTTGTTTTC
Organism: Tyrannoseira gladiata; assembly: GCA_027744355.1. Taxonomy (NCBI): domain Eukaryota; kingdom Metazoa; phylum Arthropoda; class Collembola; order Entomobryomorpha; family Entomobryidae; genus Tyrannoseira; species Tyrannoseira gladiata. The sequence continues at coordinate 8,525 of JAHZNH010001336.1, forward strand.
CCTAAAAAATGAGCAAATCATGAATTTTTTCTCGACGTCTGTCATATTTCTCCTTATAAAATATGCATTATGCATTTGTACGCACCGCACAAGTTATTTACTTTTGTCTCTTCTATCTAGCTGGAGAAGAAAAGGATTACCAAATAAAGTTTTTTTTACAACAGCTCTAATGGTGTTTGTATATTTGTATAAATCTATCTATTTTTTTGTTTGTCTTTCCCTTCTAGCATCAAAACAACGAGCTATGCTTGAGCAGGCCGGCCTGACGTCTGGCGCAGCCATTATTGTCGTCATCGTGGTCATCGTCTGTTTCTACCTGTACGTTCGTTCAAGGAGAAAATTTGAAATTAGGTACGTAGAAATCTCAAAAAAAAATTCTTTTCACTTTTTTTCTTCTAATCCCATAAGACACCTTAAAATAGCGTAAGAAGGCGATCGTAAAAAACAACATTCGTATTAAACTGAGAAATCCTCCCGAACAATAATAATATATGGCTTGGGCTTTGTATTCAATTCTGATGATGATTGTCTCCTCGTCTCGTCACCATCATCATTTTCATGATGATATAGACATTTTAACAATGCTCATGAATTACATTTTCTCTAGTGAAAATTCATGCATAAAAACTATGTATTTTTCTCTCGAAAGGGAGTTACATACGTGCCGACAACAGGGCATCGTGTGTTTTCTGCAGAGATTAAGATTTCTTATGTCTCTGGCAACTCCTGCAGTCAATCATGGTTCGAGGATGAAAGATAAATAGAATGGGATTATTTGGTCGTAAAAATTCCCTTAGAAAACCAAACCTATAGCCATATATTACATGAAGATGAGAAGTGTAGGTATATTACTTTTTTTCTGAAAATAATGTTTACCATTCTTTTTTTATCGTTCCCTTTCAAAGAAACTATTTTTTCACGATGTTTCCCCTGAAGAAAATCAGATTTTATTGGGGTATTAGTTAACTAAAAATATTTTGTATCGCTTTCATCCTCCTCCTTTATGAAATACGTTTTTACATGACATGATTATTATTATGAGGTGATGTTTACGAATGATGGTTTTCACGAAAGCAAACACTGTTAAGATTCTTGCAGCTTTTTTAATGACGCGTTTTATTTTATTTTTTTGTTTTTCCTTCCTGGATCAGTCAAAGGCTGTCAAGAGACATGCCGGATGGGATGGAGGCGTACGAGTTTGAGAATGAGAGGAGACCTTTCTCTGGCTACTACTACCCGAGTCCCCTTAGCCTAAGTCATAATCATAACCATCCAGATCAGCATAGTTTTCATAGCCCCACCAGCAGCACACCTACATCTACCCCCACCTCGCCGACATATCATCAAACTACCACCACCAGTAATAATGATCCAATAAGGCAGCAGCAAACGCATCAGCATCATCATAATCAGCAACATCAACATCATCATCATCACCCCCAACATCATCAACAGCAACTTCCTGTAAGTGGAATGAATGAATCTCCTTCATCCATCGTCCCGAACGTCACATAAAACTTAATTTATAAAAAAAATATTTTAGTGTCATATTTCCGCTCGAACCTTTAAAAAAATACTGACCTTCAGTTTGGATGGAGAATTGGAAGGATGAAAAATTGATGAATGCTGATCATTGTGATTACAGAATTTTTGTGTCTAATTGAGGCGATACCATTTTACATTAGGAATAATATGAATATAGGAAGTAGTTAAATTAGGTAGGTAAATAGATTTCGTTCAGACGGCGATTTGCTATTTTGCTGCCGAACACAGCTAGTAACCAAAAAGGATGTTGTAGAGAGTACTTAAATAGAATTTAAATAATTAATATCACGACATCATCATCATTATCAGGATGATGCGGTCATTTTTCGACGGGGTTTTTACAGAACCATATATACAGTTAATCTTTAAACTAATTAATCTTAAGTTGGGTTTTAATGCATGCTACCTCAGCTCAGGTGCAAGGTTTTGTTTGTGCAAGCCATGTCCTACCTCCTAAACGTAATAATAATAATTTCTCTGGATATATGAGAAAGCAATGGCAAAAGGTCTAATCACTTACATAATTCGTTTCTATCCTGAACCGGCAGAAAGCAATAAAAGAGAAAAAAATTAAAAGGACAGTGACATTAAGGTACCTATCTATCATCATCAAAATATTACCACCTTCCACAAAGCGCTGCTGCTCGCACTCGCAAGCATGCACTATTAATGTTAGAATCGATTCTAGTCTCTGTAGTTAATTAAACCGCGGCAGCGAGAAAGAATATAACGTGTGAGCGCTCTACAGGCGAGTGAAAAACCAACAATTAAAAATGTATGTCAGGCAGCACTGCGAACTCACCTTACATCGAGGGCAGTGAAAGTGGAGATTGGTTCGGGAATGAAATGATGTCATGAAAAACTAATAAAAAAATTTTTTTGACGGGTTTTTTTCTTTACTGAATTAATATAATCAACACACTCTAGGTTATTACACTTACTTTCAACCGGGTAGACTTGAACGACAATTTGATTTCATTCCGGAAATGGACTACACAATACTTACTTAATTATTTATTTAACTTTGTTTGTAGACCTTCTCAACGACAGAAAAAAAAAGAATTTCATTTTGAATATGGGTTTTAAAAAAGTGAAGATTTAATTGCACACTTACGAACTATTATCTAAAAATCCAGGAAATACTAACTCTTGACAATGTTGGCAGCTTTATTAAAAATTTACCTCATGTCAAAGGAAATCGGGTTCCTATGATAAAATTCCTGAAAATATATCCTATGTGTAACTCTTATGTACTCCAGCGAATCTAAAAAAGGCTCAACGAAAACTACCTACATATATATATGTTCACTCAATAGATAGTAAAATGGTTAACGATGCATCGATTGACGGGTATTCAGATGACTTAATCTCGACTCAACTCGGTAATGATGGTTGTGTTGTAGAGCATTGAACATTCCGATTTTTTTTTTGTTTTTTTGCGTGACATGTTTCGTTTCCCCTTTTAGTAGTTTTCACTTGCTTCACGTGCATCGTGAGTTTTCGACTGTTTGGGTTGCGGAAGGTGCATTAAAAAATAAGTCGCGTGAAATATTTAAAAGCTTTTTTCTTACAAAGGACTGGTACTGGTACCCCACACCAAATAACTCACTGTAGACAAAATTGAACGAGAATAATAAAATACATTAGTACTACTGCCAGCCATGAGAATTGACTCGGGAATTGAGAAAGTTAACTAAGTACTACTACTATATAACTTATTATGAATCAAAACTAAACTTTTTTGCTGTCTCGTATTATCTATGAACTTTAGTTATTTTCTCTTCGCATTAGCTTCTTAAATTATACTTAACACTAATGTCAGTTTATTTTTTAATGGTGCGCCTTCACTGACTAAACCATCAATCAATCCTTGGTATTTTTTAATCCTTTGTCTGCCCTTTACTTCACCTTATTTATTTAATTATTATCTACATATCATTAGTTTATGTAAGGTGAACGAATATGCAGAATTTGTGCAGTTTAACATGTGTTCCAATCAAAGAAGGCATGATGCCGACCGACGCCATGTCCAACGAAGTAAACCAATAATTCTTAATGTCAATTTACACCCACCCTGGTTCAGTAGAAAAGGGGTAAAATAAGTAAAAAGGCAAGATCTACGAATCAGTTAAAATAGTCCTGATTTAGTTGAGGAGAGTAGTAAATGAAGATACCCTAGATGGATTTTTTTATTTACTATTGCCTTAGCCTTCGAACGGATTAAAAAGATGACTGGTCTACTACAGGTGTTTAAATTACTAATAGACGCCGCTTTTAAAGCTTAACCCTTTGGAAGGAGAAATCAATGTTTTGTACACATTACTGTAATAGGTACTTGGTAAAAAATGGATGAATCATTTCTACACCTAATTATACTTACTACTGCCTACTAAAAAAGCCATGCCTTAATGTTCACAACTACAACAACTATTTAATAGAATAAATATCCAGCTCCAAAACTGTTCATCATCATACTGTCATAAGAAGTAATATTTATCTAGTGTTTTAAAAAATCCTCAATTCGTCACAAAATAATGAACGAAGTAAAATATACATATTATGTAATAGTACTACCGTTAGAGAATTGCACTGTTTGTAGTAAAAATGTATCAATATTAATGTCCATATACATATATACTAGGGATGTGCTTCTTGGAACACGTTTTGGAAGTGAATTATAAGAAAGCGTATGTAAAAAAAATATAACCAGCCATGTAAGATGGTTATCGTCGAAAAAGTTAAATGTTTTTTGTAAGATAGAGTACTTCATATGCACTAAGGAAAAACATGAATATAATTATGTAGATACGTATGAATTAAGACTTAAAATTTTCAATAATTTAAGAATGGACTGTCTGTGTAGAAATACTACGTGGAAGAAGATATATGCCTAACAGAAGAAAATATATTTAAAGGAAAGTGTAATATGTACTGATATAAAACAAGGATTCTAAGTCCGACGTGAATAATAATATTATTATATTATTATTCTCTAGCTACAGAGGAAAATGCCGGTATGATATATAAAAATTCATAACTGTTGTACTTCGAAAAAAACGAAAATGTACTGTTAAACTTCAGTAACAAGAATATATTAATGATAATAAAAATTAAAACGTTCTTGTAACTCAGCAGAGAAAAAATGAAAGGAAAAAATTGGGTCCAGAAATTCATAGTCGACTTATTTTAAACCTTTGAATTTTTGACATGAGTCAAACGTCCAACAAACTTACTTTCTATTCATGGTCTGGATTAAATGGGACGTTTTTGAGATTCGAGTATGACCTCAAAATATAAATGCACATTGATAACCCCTTTCATTGAATGCTTTCTCATTTTCGGGCATGCGCCTCTACTTACTTTCTCCTCAGACTACAGAGTCAGAACTTGCCATGGCAATAGGCAATTCATACGAACGAACATGCATTTTTCGCGGTCAAGAGATGTCACATGGGTTACACTACTGTGATAAATAGAGAGGATAGAACTCTTTTCANTTCTCCTCAGACTACAGAGTCAGAACTTGCCATGGCAATAGGCAATTCATACGAACGAACATGCATTTTTCGCGGTCAAGAGATGTCACATGGGTTACACTACTGTGATAAATAGAGAGGATAGAACTCTTTTCATACAAAATCGTAATTTTCCACTTTGGAGCTTTCTCCATTGCGATTAAATTTTTATAATGCACTTTGCACGTCCAAAATAAGTAACTAATTTGATTTTGAAGCTTCACTCGAAAGTTACAAACAGCACAGCATAACATTTGACCTTCGCCCTACCGCTTGAAGCACGAATATTTCAACTTGATCTTCCAAGTGCGAGAAGTTAGATATTTCTGGAAACAAGCTGTTTTTCTGTGTCAGTCTTCTATAAAATCTTGCGAAATATCCAGTGTTTTCAGTTGATATATTGTAGCAGGCAGAAATTAAGGAACTATACTAACAGCCAGCCAGTATAAATATGGATCTTCCTGAAGAACCTCAGCTGGATGAGACCAGAGTTCCCGTGAAGATAAACGCTCAGGATTTAGAAATAGCGAAGCTGTTGGAATGCCCTGTTTGTTATGACGTGATTACTCCGCCGATCACTCTGTGCAGCAGTGGTCATGCGGTTTGTAATTTTTGTCGGGAGAATCTGAGAAGGTGCCCATCTTGCCGTGGACAGTTTACTGAAATTAGGAATCGCTTTGCAGAGGATTTTCTGGACAAGTGTCTTGTGCAATGTAAGTACCGCGATGCCGGATGCCATGCATGTCTGCCTGGTAGAGAGGTTGCTGTCCACCATAAAAATTGTGATTACAGGTGAGTCTACATACATAATGTAATAATACTTAGCAAGTGTCTCTATGTATTTAAGATGTGTGGTAAGGTATTGGGAGTGAAAATGTGTAATTAATCCTAATCCAATCATCTCATTTCTTGTGTAGGCCCTTAACTTGCCAGACGTGTGAGCAAGAAATCCCCTACCACAAATTCCTGGACCATATGCGGATCGACGAGAAGTTGGAGACACAGAGGGCGACTGAATGCAGCACTGGCTTTGAGATTGAAGATGAGGAAGTTCGATCTCAAGGTTCGAACAACCTAATTATGCACATTAGTAGTTCATTGAAAGTATAACATGCTTTTAACTTTTATTAATTTCTTTACTTGTGAAATTTTTTATTATTTGTGTGAAGCAGAACGATTCTCCGTTTGGGAACCAACCTGGATTCGAGCTTATGATCACGACTTTTTCTGCTTTCTCGAGACTGTCAAGTCTCACTGGTGGATCTGGGTGGGTTTGTTCGGAACTGCGGAGGATTGCAAGAACTTCATCTGCTCCATCACTGTTTGGAACAAGGAAGTGAAGACGGAGTTGAAGTACGTGGGAAAGGTTCACCCGATTCGGACACCGCGGGAGGATGTGCTCAAGAGTGGCCACTGTCTTCTATTTTTGGATGTTAATCTGAAGAACTTTATGTACAAAGGTGGAATCGATGTTCTAGTTAGAATTGACAAGGAGTACGTTGCCCCTCGAACGCGCAAAGGAAGCATCGTGGAGTCCCCGGTCACTATTTTCGGGAAGAAGTCTTCCAAGGGATTGGGTGAACAGGGGTCTCGTTCTAATCGCCTGAACAAATATTGTATGTCCAGGACTATCTACCTGAGCCAGCAGGAGGATGACGGGAATGCCAACTCTGAGGCGACACTAGCAGGTGTAGAAGCTTTGGATGTTTCAAGCGGAATGCCTCCTGAATTGTAGCGACTATTTACAGTCAAATATTATAACTCTGATGATGCAAAAGTGTGTATTGTGTATTTAGCGCTATTTTTATAAATGTATTTTCTATTTAAAAAAAGCATGTTTAATATTTAAGCACCAATCGACTTTATTTTGTTGATAAAAATCTCGAAATTGAAATGTAATAATAAGGGTACTCACGCGAACAGAAAGAATCTAGATCATAAATAATCAAGATTTTTTTCATCTCGATTATAATCAGATAGCATGAGCGACTGGATAATATTTTCCATCCGATTATTTGGAAGCATGAATATAACCACCAACTTGGTGCGCGAAATTCGA
>JAHZNH010001338.1:0-13760 GCA_027744355.1 Tyrannoseira gladiata
ATTTCGATGGATTTAAAAAATACGTTAATATTTCATTCCCTGGCAGTGAACGTCAGACGCTTGGATCACTCGATACCCAATTTTGATCAAGTTTCTTTTGGTTCGATCCATTGTAGCTTTTCCCAACTTTTCTGTCACAGTTTTGCTAATATTTCTCATATTTGCTTGAATCTTCGGGCGGAAGTGGGTTCCTTCTCTTGAGCAGAATATTCTCGTTTGCGCAGGCCCAAAATATCCATATCCCGGGGGATTGTGGCACGATAGGCGGATTTTTCTTCATCTTCATGAATTCGAGATTTTTTTCTCGGAGGAAGTCAGTGACCGTTTTAGCATAATCGAAGGTGACTAGGTCTGGCAAGAAGAATTTTTTTGGTCACGATGTTAATGTTTGCTGATAGATGAAAGTAATATTTCCTTCAGGTACTCCACCAAGTCAATTTTGGCGTTGAAAGTCCCTTCAGAAACATGAGGTTCCAAAACATCCCCCTCTCATCAGTGGCTTGCAATATGTGCAGCTTTTTGTAGAACTTCTCCTTTTTCTTGATTTTTCGACGTGTGGAAGCTTCTTCGGATCCTTAGCATGAAAATATTTTCGTGCGGGGACATATGATGGGTCATATGTTACGTAGGATTCGTCATCCATAATCAGGACTTTCTCCAGCGTTTTTTTATATACTTTTTGGCACCCTGATTTGGCTCGGCTCTCTTGATCGCAGGCGTATTTTGGTACCAGTTTTTTAACGAAGCCGTGAATTCCCAGTATTTCCTTCTTAATTCGGTGCAACGTTCATGGGTGAAGCTTCAACCGTTTTGCAGCAGCGCTCTAAGAACAAGAGGGATGCTTCTCAAAGAATTTTCGGACTTTCTTCAAGATTTCAGGGGCCTGTACTCGAGCTGGTCAACCAGGAATCTTCCGATAATTGACCTGTTTGGTAGCTGGGTCCATGTAGATTATTGTGTAAATGCATAGTCTGGATACACCCTCCTTTTGGAAACGAGACACTGTAACTACTTTACACTGATTAGCCTTATTTTCACCCTGGGAAAGCACCCTTTTTGCAAACGCATCTTTCTCTAAGCGTTTCATTGAGAAAATTTTCCTACTCTGACAAGCAAACTTTACCACAGACAAATCGAATGTGGAAAATTGTATGGAGACTTTTTTTTCATAAAAAGCTGGTAGAATTTTGAAAAAAATTAGATGACATTTATGTTTTGTAATTTCCGCGGCAGGGTTTACGTCTGCACGTCTCGCCAATAGGTACATATGTACTTATGCATCAATCTTTTCCACCCGTGTTCAAATTCGTTCAACGATCAGGGTAAAGTAAAACGCAGCTTCGGCAATTTTTTGTCAGCAGATGGATAATCCATCTCGCATGAATAAAATGTTTACCTATTTTGAAGTATCAGATCGCTCAGTCGCTTACGTTCGGTCAGTACTTGATCTCTTGATCCACTTCATTATGAATTTTTCGCATGCACCTCATAATCGCAATATGCTTTCAGGCATAAGTAAATTGAATTCTTTAGCTGATCAAGTCGTCAATTAAACTGTTTCATTTAATGATCCAATCCACTACACCAAGACAAGACAGCTTTCGGCTTTTCCGAGAAATTACAAAGGAAAACTATTTGAAAATCAGGCTAAAACCATTTTCATACGAGTATTGCAACAAGTCTTCGACTAAACGGTATACCTAAATACGTCGGATGGTTTTTGCAGAGGTGAAAACAAGTGAGATTCCTTTGTAAAAAACGATCTCGATCCCGATCCTTAATGGTTTGATTCTAGAGAAGCCTAACTATTTCAAAAATGAAATGCAAACATTCATTAAGCAAATGACAGGGGAAAATTTTTTCGCAGGATTTATGTGACTCTTTTAAACTCGACCAATTCAATTTGAATATTTTTGTTAAATGGCCCACACGAAAAAATGAAATACCTCTACATGCCTCGATCAGCGGGCCATCTTGCAAAAACCAAACCAGTGCTCAACCACCTCACCAACCAAATAATAATAATAACAGCAACATTCCGATACAAGAGAAGAATCAAGCATGAATACTCATTTATTTAGGTATGCATTTTTCGCGATTTGATTCATAGTCTGTCGAGCTGTTTAGTGTCCTAAATTTTTATTGTTTGTAATTTTTTCCTACAGGTGGATGCTGCTTTTGCTTTTGTTTGTTTTCGCATCCTACATCTTTACGGAGCACTTTATCCAAGCATACATAAATGACACTTTGATAAGAACGTCATTTCGATATCGTATCGCCACATCATAGCTTTGTGGACCGGATGGCTCACCGTCACCGGTCAGAATTAATGATAATGATGTTGGACTTGGCTTGGATGCTCTCTCATTGTTATCTTCTTCGATTAATCGATAATCATTAGAAGTGATATGAAGAATTGACAGAGGAGAGGAATCGCACTGCACCAAATAGATTCTAATCGCTCAGAGATTTTCTCGCAAGTCAGGGGGGATCTGATGACATTTTCTGATAACGTGTCAGCAATAAATAAACCTGTGCACTTGTCAACTCTTCGATCCCATTATTAGCTTGACAAAACCGACAAGTACTAGTTACACGAATGATCACCAAAAGAAGTCTGAGCGAGTCCATTGTCTTTGACATTAAAACTTGAGATGAGGAAAAATGAATGAAGACATGTATCATAAAGGTAGCATTCATTGATACTGTATCAGATATATTCAAGATCAAAGATAACTTATCAAGAAAACTTAATGGAAACTCAGCGGTTGGTCGCCAGCCAAAAGGGATACCAATTTGCCTTCTCTACTCTTTAAAAAATTTGCGCGACCTTCAAAGTGGCATCATGACACAATATATTTTATGGAAGTTGGACAAATTCTCTTCGTAAACTTTAAATGAACTTCAAAATTAATCTCTATTAGTTCATGTTCATACCCGCATGCAACGCTTCAGACAGTTGGGCACATGCACGAGTACGTACTCCGCCAGAGGATTTTCACGGATTTAAGGGAAAAGTTTAAGTTGGGTTGAGGTGAAAAGTCTACTTTTTCTTACTCAGAAGCGTGGGAATATATAGTTGGTTCTTCAGGGCACAAGAAGAGCGGGAGTATGATAAATCATGAGATTCAACAGATTTCGCTGACGTGGAACAAGGATGCACTTCAGTGTAAAAAAATTCCAGGGGAAACTTTGTTTGGAGCAAGAATACAGATAAATCAAGGAAGACATGGGTACGTACTCATGTTCCTAGTAGTTAGTAGTCATATTCAGGCTAGTGACACTTGCAGAGACAGTTTCAATCTTTTAGATTGAAATTGAAACCACGAGAGCTGAATGTGCATGAAGCGAAACGACATGCCATGACACCAGCGAGCGAGTATCTCACTGCCAATAATGCTTTGGGGTGTCCTGTGACTCCACTCGCACTCCAATCCACTTCACTCCAAATTCCTACTCTTACCTCCTACTCTGGAGAAAACGTGCACACGCAGAAGAACAACTAATTTCACGGTTTCCGTCAAGCATAAAATGAAAATATTGTCCAGGAAATTGTGGGAAGAAAATGAGTACAGAATCTGTCTGAAGGAAGGGGATCACACCGGGATTTGTTGGAACGAAAAGAATCCGTGTGTGACTGTGACTGCACTTTAATAAATCTTCCACGTTATAAGTAAATCAATAAAATACTACGAACGTTATTGAATTCCGTTCGTGCGATGGGAACACTCTGCGTCCAGTCCATCAGACTTAGGTTGAAGCGAGATGCTGATGCTACCTGCTACTACTACCACTGCACTGGAGAACTGAAAGGAAACGAATCCACTTGAGATAGTTCTCTGCTAAATGCAATCATCACTTTAGAAAACCACAAGGGAGTCCTCGAGACAAGGACGATAACGAAGAATGAAATCTAGGAAATTGTCACATTTCCCCAGCCTCAGCCACACATTCCAAAACCTAGCTCAACCTCAACCAACTTCAATAAATCTCAAATTGAAGCCCGACCAAACTCATCCTCCCCTCGAAGTATGCTATACTGCCTCCTCCTCGAGTTGTTCCAGGGAGGATTCGCACCAGTGAAACTACTAACCTATACGCTGAATTCCTACACATCACTGAATAAACGCACTTTATATCGCCTCTTTAGATTTAAAAGGTTTCCCTTCCAGTCAGTTTCAGTTTCATGCACTGTTTAACTATGCAACAGTAATCTTTTTAAAAGCCAAGCCAAGAGCAGCAGCAACTCGAGAACTCGACTAGCCGAACGAGATTCTCCCGTAACGAAACCTCACTCCCCCCTTCACGAATAGGTTTGAAGTGTAAAATTTGAAGGACATAAAACAGGCCGTTCAGGCTGCCAATACCAATTTCTCGAGACAATGAGGATCTGATTTTTTATTGAGTGGGGAAAAATCTCACCAGGTGATGGGTACAATCTAGATTTAGTCCTTATGAGAAAACTTCCATTAGGCAAACTACCAAATGTAGAGTCACCTCCTCAGACTTCAAAGCATAGCTTCACCTTTGACTATGTCTTCACAAGCTGCAAATTCAATTCTGAAAAAATGGCACACGCTCGTATCGTATCACGCTGCATGAAGTCTTGATGCTGCGGATGATGGCAAAGGACTACTACGGAGTCACTGTTCAAGAAAACGAGTAATTCACACACAGTCAAAACATAAAACCTACTACCACCACTCCGTAGTGCAGCAACAACAACAAAAAACGCCTGAATAGTTTTGTGTAGTAGTTAGTTTGCATCTCCCTACTATATTGCTCTCAAGACTGACTACCTCGGCTTGAGACGATGAATTGGGCTTGCTAGACTCGCAATTTCGATCTTGACAACAAATATTTACGCCATGACAAGATGTACTTTTGAAATTGAAAATATCCATTAAATGCAAGTTACAAGGGACCTATTCCCTTTGGCATGAGTTTGTTGAGATTACAAAAAAAGTCAAATCTAATTCAGCGTAGCCATGTAGGATTTGGGGATCTTGAATGTCATAACTCATGAATTGACCTTTCCAGCCTAAACAATATCACTGACAGGTCGAACAAATATATCCATGACATGATTAGCCACAGCAAGTAACGAATTGGATGTCCGCCAGGTCGCCCTGTCGCTGTTCTAAAGCCAGTAATATACCAAATTTTCTTGTCGCATTGTTACTTTCGTTTACGATTATAACCACCTACTTATGTTGGCTAGTTTGATGCAGAAGTTCTTTCCTTGCAAGTTTCTCGTCTTGTTTTCGATTTCTGGATATTCATGGCTGCACATTTTTTTATCTTACCAACTTTAGAGTTTCTTGCTAATGGGTAAGCTTCCTTGTATCCCAATAAGAAAAAAAATATGCTTCGGGCGGAAACTCTTTTCTCAATGTGGATTCAATAATTCTTGATGAAGTAATGTTGATGCTGTACACACACTGGCGTAAGACGAAGTGGTAAAAGATGAAAAAGACCTTTTTCCTCGATTTTTAATGCAGAACCCTGCTGATTTATAGATTTCTGCTTTTTACATGATTTATCTGATTCGACTGCCTGAAACAGAGTGTGAGTGGAATAGGAAATGCAAAGAGAAAACAAGAAAACTCCAACTGATCACTGACTACTATAAGATCACAACCAACAGCTAGCACTTGAAGCACGAGGGTTTTTCTTCTTCTTCAAGACGACGATCGAGTCATCGTAATCATCGTAATGATTGGTTTGCAGAAAGTTGCAATTTCGCAGATCGCGATCGAGTCAAGAAATACTATTATATTGCTCACTACCTATCTCAACTCCCCAGTGCAATATATGCAAGGTGCATTTTACGCTGCAATTGATGCACTAAAACATTTTTTATTTGGGAGCATAAAATCATATTCTTTACTCCGCGCCGGTGGCATTACAATAAAAAATCCTTGGGCTCCTAGCTGAGCGATAAAAAGAACAAATGGATTTTCGCGAGGAGGAAGGACGAAGGTAGGATGAAAGTACAAACTCTGAAAGCTGAAACTTTTTCAATACAATGTAAGAACTTCAGTTCGTAGCACTATGTAGCTTGCCTTATTATTATTATATGAATGATACAGTTTTTAATGATCCCCGACGTACTTCATTCCCTCTTGTTCTTGAAACGAACTGGCTGAACCTAATCCTCACACAATGTCACAATTCATAAAATTCCTGAGCTGTCGTGGATAGAAAGCCTTTCTGTTTAATGAACACTAAAACTTTGAATTTAGTGCTCCTCAAGGCATGCCTGCATAAATGAGGATGAAAGCCAGGAATGAATATTTTATTATGCCACGCTATGATTGCATTACTTACGGAGCTCAGAAGAAAAAAATCCCACACTGTATAGCAGCAACCCAAAAAACAATGATTCTTATTTACTCGCGCCCACACCACACAGCTTTGTTTCCTCCTCGAAAATACCCTTGAATGAAAAATACTAATAATTTTGCAAAATACACAAGCGAGCAAAGCGGATTTAAAAGATTGAAATTGAAATGGAGCAAAGCGCATATTTACATTCTAGTCGAAGCAGACAATGATCCAATCTCGATTTTACTTTTTCATATGAACAGATCGATCCTCAAAGACAAAGATCGATTCGTGCATGGGATAAAGGTCGAAAATGGAGCAAAGCGCATATTTACATTCTAGTCGAAGCAGACAATGATCCAATCTCGATTTTACTTTTTCATATGAACAGATCGATCCTCAAAGACAAAGATCGATTCGTGCTTGGGATAAAGGTCGCAAGACAAAAGGGGATTTCTTCAATGAAATACTGGTATCTTCCCGTCAAACCAAGAAAGAGATTCTCAAGAATTGCTTTTTTTGAAAGCAGAAGGAGCTCATTATTTTCATCTTCTCTTCACATCTTTCAAACTGCTGCTCCACTATCATAATAATGAGTACTAGTCATCTTGCATCTTGAAAATGTATTCTCTTCTTCTCTTCAGTTAGAAGTCTGGGGAATTGTAACATGTGGTAGTCAAAAATAGCATATTTTTTATTTAATTGCCAGCTTTTAATTTACAAACAAGGCTATTTGTTAATCAACTTCAATTTCAGTGGGAGCGACAGAGAGACATGTAATGAAATAGTTACTAATTGCCGTGCAAAAAGGCGTGTTCAAAACAACTCCTCTCTCTCACACAACAGATTCTCTTTTTTACTTCTCACCTTTGGTTTATTTAGGTGCACAAAAGCTGCCAGCATAATTTCGTTCGCTGATGGTATTTTCGAGTTTGATTGAAATCGTTGATCCGATCAGAGCAACAAGAGCACTTCACCACTACCACAGGGAGATAGACGCTCTTCATGTTGACTTTTGTGAGTGTGAATTAATGCAAATAATGGTAATTATCGTTAATGAGAAAGGAGACAAGAAATTCTGGTCTCCCAACTTCAATTAGTTCGATTGAATACTGTAGTGCAGTCAGAGCAAACAGAAAACCTGCGGCCCGGTAGTAAATCTATCCATGTTTCTCGCTCTCACCCTGCCCTCAAATTTGAAAAGGATTCGACTCATTTTCATTCCATTTGCTCACTACACTTATTTCTTCATATTCAGAATGAGTGCATTTGTATGATTTTGCACACACGCAGAAAACATCTCTCCCTCTTCAATAGTGGAGCCAATGAGTAGAGATACAAGGATTTTATTGGACCTCATCAGACCCTGGCCTGGTGCTGGTCTATTCCCAATAGGGGCGAATTCGTACGTTCATCAGGTCAAATAGGCTGGGCTAGACCCATGAAATTCTGCAAAGTTTCATACTCACCTCATTTGCTTTTTATTTTCTCTCATTTTCCATCAAATTCTGGTGATGATCCCTTCGGGAAAACTTACTAAAAATCTACAATTTTCCTCGTCGATTCCTCCTTCTCGCATAGTAAAAAATCCCTAAACAAATGTGGAGCCTTTCCTATATCGTGCTCTAGGGTAGTGTTCTCCTCCTCCTCCAGAAAAATATGTGAAATGACGGCAATAGGCACGAATGCACGTGCTATGCATTCTAGTCGCTCGCTACAAGCCTCATTCAATTCAAACTCACTCCTCTCCCGATTCTCCCGGGACAAAGGAGAAATCCACAAAAAAAAACTTTCTTCTCCAGCGTTTTGTTACTTCCGTGCTTAGCTTAGGTAGGCACAATAACTTCCATGTAGGAAAACTGGGAAGCGTTGTTTGGCTGGTTTGGGTTGTGTGTAGGCAGAAAATGGCAAAGTTTTTTCCCCGTTCCCCCCGCAGAAAACACGAGCTTTCCTTCAAAATCTCTATCTCTCCCTGATAACGTCTCGGTTGGGTTTGGAGGAATGTTTTGGTAGTAGTACTAGAATTGCAAAAAAAAACTTCGCTTTTTTTGCGTACGGCCGTAGAATCATTGGTGACCGAGTGAGCAGCGAGTCTTTCAAGCTTGACTGAGCATTAAAATCTCTTATAGCCCCAAACCCGAAAGAAAATCTACTATCCCTTGTACTGGAGCCTGTTAGTACATACGTCGGCAAACTTCTTTTTATCGACTTCTTGTTTTTTATTATTTTCGAAAAAATGGATGGTAAACGCGTAAAATATTTCCCGAGTTCTTGTTTGTGCAGTAATTTATCAGTAAGTTTTAGATCCTAAAAAAAGTTGGAGTTGAAATTGGTTGGTTTGGTCGGTCGTTCGATTGGTCCGTTCCGCGGCGAAATTAACGACGTAAATATTACTTAAGCCACTTTCATAGCTTTGCAAAAATAAATTTCCTGATGAAATGAGCTCCACCATCCAACTTTTTAAGGAGTCTCAGTGAGCTCGATTCGATCGATGTGCTCTACAAGCTAAATAGGTTTTCGGTGCAGAAGACCAAACCTTCTTATTTATAATATCCCGTCGGCAAATCCAATTTAGCCCGGAGTCTTCCCCCCTCAGAGTTTACACTTTTACAGACCATAAGTAAACGAAATTGCAAATTACTATCATAACTTCCGAACCGTTCAAGGCGAGCAATTTGGCTGTGCAAACATATTTATCACCTTTAAGTGGTTACGGAGAAACGTTAATAGCGCCAACTGCTATTTTCCAGCATGTCATCCTCCATTATCATTTAGTGCTCTTGTTGATGTCATGGGCAAGTGGCCAAAGAAGCCTACCCAAAAGAAAGACTATTACTGCTGCTGAGTGGGGAAACTGCTGTTACTAACTCACCTGAGAAGACAATGATTAATGAAGTTCATAACTTAAAGGAGTTTACATTAAAACACAACACCTTTTCCCCACAAACTCTAAGCAAGTTTTCCACCTCCAGAAAAAAAACTTTTATTACCCCTTTTGCAACTTTTACTACTACATCAACTTCAATGCAATACCAAGTCCCTAGATATCTGCACTTTGCAGGCACTAAACCCAAATCGATTAGTCAGGTTAGTGCCCGGAACTGAAGTTTAATGGTGATGTGATAGAATGTGAAAAGAAATTAACATGGAGGAAATTTCTCATCCTTCACCGCACTCGATTAGGGACTTGCATTGTCTTGCAGAGCCAGTTCCCAAGCTCCCCGAATGTATTTATTTTCAGCAAGACCTGTGGATTCAATGGAGTAAATAGGTAACCACAGGTTTTGGCCAGACGTGGCTACCTTCCTTTTTTATCAAGGACAGGAGCAGCTTTCATGACAAATAAGAATTTTGAGCAGAAGTGACACTCCTCCAGATTTAAACCGTGTCTTCTCTTCTTCTTCTCCATGAATGACGGTGATGATATGGAACATGTTGTTGGGATGGTTGGTTAGGTTAAGATATTATGTATGTATGTCTAATGGATACGTGGAAAAACGGGAAGTCGACGATGGAAGATATTTTTTTTCACTCACTCCCACTCCCACTCACCGAAAGCCAAAGCACGCTTTTCCTCTTTAGTCATTAAATGGAAAAAAGGAATGGAAGAGGCGAAGCAAGTTAACTTCTTATTACCAAGAAATCTCATTCCTCTACTTCTGGAGCGCTCACAAGACCAAGACTTTCTTTCAGAGAAAGGGTAACTCGATCCTGATATCAAGTACCACTAACTGAGGCATGCTGGTGGGAAATACTTATATTTCTGGCTCAAGTGAGTGTATTTCCACTAGTGGCCATGCCCACCTACCCGTGCCTTTTTTTTCTCGTGCGTTCATTCACCCGAAAGGGAAACAGACGAGGGAAGTATGAGAAAACTTTCTTTTTTTCCTGACTCACCTCCCCCTTCCCTTAATTGACAAAGTGCCTCTTTTTCCTGTTAAATAAATGGATTTAATGTAGCGGTCTTCTTACCATGCACTGTTTTAATAGCGAGCCGTTAACTCACGTACATTACTTACCCTCCTCTCTCAAGATTCACATTTCCTGGAGGAAATAAGCAAAAGGGAAAAAACTTCAATGGAAGGGAATACTCGAAAGAAAAGGAGCCATAACCAAACTAGCTGACTGGGAAGACCGCATGAATCCAGCCAGACGAAACCACAGTGCCAAAATACAAGGAACGAGCTCCCTTTTTTGTTCTCTTCAGTAGAATTGAGATTGTTTATGGGGCTGATAGCTGGTGCTTTCAAAACTGAAAACGAACTTTGACTTTGAGTCAATAACGCGCATGCGCCGCGTTTCGCCGCGCTGCGTTGAGCTAAATAGTCCAGCATTGGGGAGCATCGCTACAAGTGCATTGTGTAAGGAAGTAAAGCAAAGTATCGAAAAGTTTTCTTATCCTTTGATCCAAATAAATTGAATGAAAGAAAAAAAATCTGTGAATTAGGAGAGTCAAGCCTCCCACTTTTTTATTTAAGATCCTTCTCCTCCATTTTTTTCGCTAATACAAAGCCATTCAGCTCTCAGCTCCCCGTTCTGTTCTAGTTTCTCGCGCCACGCCGCAACTCTGCCTGCACTGGAGAGGAGGGGAAGAGACGGAAACATTTCTTCGGAGAGTAAATCGTGATGCCCCACTTTCTTCATGGGACTTCGTCAACATCATCAAATTTGAGTAAGTCAAGCGGAAGTTCGAAGAAGGAATATATTACTTCCTTGCATGCTTTCTCCTCCCATGCACTTATTCCCCTTGAGCTGTGATGCTGGNTCAAATTTGAGTAAGTCAAGCGGAAGTTCGAAGAAGGAATATATTACTTCCTTGCATGCTTTCTCCTCCCATGCACTTATTCCCCTTGAGCTGTGATGCTGGGAAGTAGAGATGCTCCTCTCGGAAAAAAACTATCCTGACTTAATACTTTAGCATCAGCATCAGCATTCCAGCGTCAGCAGCAAATAAAAAAATCGAGGGGATTTATCTGGGAAAGATGGGATGTTTGTGCACCAGAGGCATGCTCATGTTCGTACTGGTACTGGTTCAATGACAAAGAAACCAAGTATCATCATCAGCAACATCATCATCATCATCATGGAGCATTTTACTTCACGTTCAAGAGAAAGAGGAAAAGTGCACGTTTTCTTGGCACGAGAAGTCACCCATTATGGCTCTCCTTCCTTCATCCCGGCATTTGAATTTTTGTGGGGGTATGGGGTTGCATAATCTTGTTTGATTATTATTGTAGGTTTCACAAAACCAGCAGGAAAAACATGCTGGCACGTAATGTCTACTACTAGTGCTGCTGTTCCTCTCCCACTACTGCCTCATTTTTTTTCTCGAGATGTAGTCTGAAATTCCAATGATTACTTGGAGGAATTAGTGTTCGTGCGCCCCACTAAACACACGCTCTTCCCATAAATGGCTCGGAAAGAGTTGTAATGTAAACGATGGGATTGTTTGCATTTTTCGTAAATGTTTGCGAAATGGGTTTCGAAGGAAGTGGGAATAAACAAAGGAAAAGATCCTTCTTCCATTCTAGTAGAATAGAATATTTATCAGTGCCAAAAATATGTATCAAAGATTGCAGACAACGAGGAAGCACCCATCCATCCATCCACCCATCCATCTATCTATCCAGTGGCTCTAATAGATAGTCAGACCGAAACCACTCTCTCTGATGAGTTTGAGCTGCAGCGTGAAATGCAATTCATGCATTGGAAAAAAGGCCTTCAGTTTTTTCTCTCTCCAACTTTAATTTGACAAGGAAGCTGAAAAACGTCGGAATGACTGATAGAATATTTTTTTCTTTCTCTAGTCAGAAAAAAATCAAAGAGACTTCATTGATGTGATAGACCGTGTGCAATGCCATAAAAAAAGCTGTCTATCTTCTACGAGGAATGAGCATCCGACCAATTTTTTTGATGGGAGGAATCTTCACAGAAATAATTATGGAGAAGCGGAAGGGTCGGTTCGTCTTCAAAGAGATATTAAACCAGATGGAAGTACAAATTAAGAGAAATACTAATGACTTCCATGGATGCTCCCATCACATCACATGCCAGCCGTAAATCTTGGAAGGCGAGCACTGTAAAAAAAAGTACGTTCTCGGTGCCACCACCAAAATTCATTCATTCATTAATTCATACACCATCTATTTAACAACTGTGAGCTCTCTTATTAAAGCAAGACAAACTTTTTCCCGCAATTTCCCTTATTTTGATTCATGGTTTGCCTTCGTTTAGTTTCTGCACAATTGATGGAGAGCAAGAGCAATAGTAATATCAGTGAAAAGTAGAATTGCAATGAGATTGAGAGGCCTGAATACACTTCATTTAGAAAGGAGGAAACTCAAAAAAACTTGAGTTTAGTAGTCAGATGCTACATCCTCTCATCTAACTTTGTTCTTTTGAAGCGTCTCCCTTCAAACAAGGAGCTCAGCACTAGTGGTGATGGTGATGTTCCTAGTGTTTGGTGTGATGATAACTCACAAAGAGTATTTAAATTAGAAGGTCGCTTCCACTCTCCAGAAAAAAATAACTTCTGCTCGGTGAGTGAGTGGGAAGCATGTACTTTTTCATCTCCACCAAAGAAAAATATATTACTTTTGTCATATCACTCGGACCAAAGTAAAATGGCAAAGACCAGGAGCCGACCCATTTCTCTCGGAATGAACATCAACCTTGTCCTCTGCCCTCGCTGCCTGCCTCCCATCTCATCTGATTCTTCTCCTTAAGTACATTGGACAGTCATCCCTCCATAAAAGGAAGCCGCCATTCCATTCCCATTGCTTATAGAACCTACTCGCTTTAAATAGACTCTGAAAGTGAATGGAAAGAACGTAATTTGCAACAGCAGCTCATCTTCCTCTCCCAAAGCCATTTCACTTCTTCGCCTCCTCCTCCCTTCTCGCAATAATGACTTGTCCACTCTTTTTTTATTCCTTTGACTGGAGACTGGATAAATGGGAAGAGTACTACTGCACCGCTGTAACCTCCATCGCCACCGAACTGGGGACTGAGATACGACTTGGAGCAGAGCAGAGGCTGGAGAAGAAATGTAAAGAAAAAGGGAGATTTCTCCCTTTCTCACACATTTTATGTCCACTTTTCCTCTTTTATTGTCGCATTTGTCAAGCTACGTTTTTTATCATATGTAATCCGAAGGAGGCCAGGCCACGCTCACAGAAAGAAGACGCTTTCGTTAGACAAACATTATTTGATGAAAAGGAATAAAGACGAGCGCATTATTTAGTACGCCATAAACTACTCGTCCGAATATAGCGAACATATCATAAAAATGCTAATGATCCTCCCTATTTTATCCCATGCCATGTGTATCATCATTCCTAGTACATTGCATCACGTCACGGGAACAAAAACGAAAACGACCGCGTGGTTATGCTCCCAGTCTCCTGCTTTCCAGATTCCATTTATACTGTAGG
>JAHZNH010001339.1:0-12364 GCA_027744355.1 Tyrannoseira gladiata
GAGCAAAAAGTGCGTATCATATCATGCAACGGGAAAAGGAAAAAACTAGTTGTAAGTAGCCATGGTCCGACTCGGCCTGGATGGCATGAGAGCATGTGTATCTGCCTGTTTTTATTATATTGGACTCAGGAGAGAAAAGCGTGGAAGACAAGGGAAGTCTTAAAGTATTGAAGTGAGTAAGAACTATAAAAGCCAAACAGCTTGAAGGCATCGACCACCAGGACAATTGCTTTATATCATTTTATGCTTCCGTTGTTTCCCTCCCAGTCGTATGCGTACCCCTACTATTTTTTTGCAGATACGATATAACACGTTAGCTCATTTATTTCTTGACGAGTTTTTCCTTCCCCTGGTAGTCCAGGAGACTGAAAGAATGGAAGAAAGTTTTCTCCATCGTCCACCCACCTCACCAAAAATGAATCTTCGTCTAATTTCCTTCCTCTGCCAGAGTTGGGAACTGAGCAAAGGTAAGTAAGTTTTCCGAAGAGAAAGTTGAGGTAAGAAGACAGGAAAGAGGTAGTGCTACTAGAACATAAAAGAAGGAATATTACTAGCGGGGTGGTCAGGTTAGTGTGGTTTTTTTTCTTCTATAATGTCCAGAAGGAAACGAGTTGTATATGAGTGCGAAGAAGGATAATAGCTTTCAATGGACTTTTTGCCTTGTGCTATGGGACATGCATGTCAGTCACCCCGAAAGTCTTGACTGGGATGAGGCTGGATCTTTTCCATCTTAATTCCCAAGTCCGAGACTCCGTAGTATAAAGTTTTGATGGAGGAGATTTTATAGTACTACCATTATTATAGGGCTTACTCCAGCTTCACACAATGCCAGCATTAGGTAGGTGCTTAAGATCGTGGTCGGTCGGTGACGGGGCTATTTAAGCATTTTCTCACTTCCCACCTTCCTCGTTCCCCCACAATGTATTAATGTGTGTGCGTTGATGTTCATGATGATGATGATGATGATGACTACGGCCTCACTCCATCGCGTCCGATATATTTCCACTGACAAGTTTTAGCCAGACAGATGGAATAAATGGAAGGTATTATTTTTGTACTTACATCGTCTACGCGCACGGGTGAGTGGGCAGCAATACTTATACTTACAACTTCCGAGAATTAGGGAATACGTTTAATGATCAATGAAAGGGGAAAAAGTTGAATCACTCAAGATCAAGATAGTACGTACTATGTGGTAAAAGTTTAATCATGTGAGTCAAGAATCAAGAGGCAAATACTTATTGCCAATTTTTATCTACTGCTGGTATGCCCCGCTACGGTATGGTATTTCGCTTGCCTTTGGAGAAGCCAGTCTTACTTAGTCGTGCCACTACGTATCAAAGCCAGCCAAAACTTTTCAGTCACTTTCCCTCCTTCCGGCATTTTTTTTCTTTCCATTTGCCTCCCTGTGTGTGTGGACGAGAAGATTGCGGGGATGGGTAAAGGAGTTTGACGTTTGCTCATTTAGCGAAGAAATTGGCATTATCAAGCCGCATTATTCATACACTTCCGCGGAGAAAAAGATAGGAGTGGAAGCGGAAATAAGTTTTCCCCTTTGTGCGGAGAGTGGAGGCTGTGTGGCGTGCTCGCCTCTCTATACATGATGAGGACACGTGAATGAAGCATATAGGTTGGAAAAAAAAGTTTCGCATTTTACGGCCAAACCTTTCCCACACACCCACAAGAAATTCAATTTCTTTTTATTGGAGAACCTTTCAAGACACGCGTCGCGTTTTCGGGCACGCATGTAGTGTTCCAAGTTTTTTTTAAAACTTTTTCTAGACATATCAATGAAACGTGACGGAAGGTTAAATGCGGTTTTAAAATGTTCGGGTTTCAAAAAACTATTAAGGTACTATAACATCATGTCTGTCTTTCAATAATATCAAAGAACTCTTCTGTGGAAATGAGAAGAGTGGTCCTGAATCCTTCAGTGAGAAAGAACAAGTTTTGGTATTCTTGTGGCCACCGTTCATCAGAGTTTGTCTTAATTCTTTTATGAGAAAAGAGGCTTTGAAACAGAATCACAAAAGGTATGTAATCAAAGCTAGTGCCTTTTAAATTCTTTAATGAAAAAAGTAGCGAGTCGGCTCAAACATTTTTTAGCTCAAGGCAAGGACTGTGGGATTGTACGAAGCGACCTTTAGTAAAATAAATCCAAAATCGAGGACATAGAATCCTTGAATTTTTTACACTTTGATCCGATAATCTGATGGCTTATATTTATCAACAGTTTCATTACCGTTGTACTCCCCTAAAATACTAAAGCAGGATAACAATAAAAAATGGAATAGTAACCTTCCTCTCTCCTTCACTCGACATTGACAAACAGAGCGGAATAATGATACACTGGCTCTACTCCAGATAAGTACTAACAAAGATTGTAGAAATGATATAAGAGCTAATTATTTTCTAAACTAGCCAATCAATTTTCGTGCAACAATAAGTCTATTAACGAACCAACCTTGTTTATTTAGTCAAGTGATGCAAGCTTCATTACTATAATAAACTTATCTACTTGTGAAAAAAGTCCCATTTTGAGATCAATAAGAATGGAATCCTATAAAATGCCCCCATAACTAACCTTCTTTTGTTAAGCTGCCACAATTCTGAACATTATTATTCTGCTTGATGGCACTTAATTCCATTGTGCCCACGCATAAATGGATGGACTTGCGACTTTGACTCGGATCACTTGATTATAATCGNTTTGTTAAGCTGCCACAATTCTGAACATTATTATTCTGCTTGATGGCACTTAATTCCATTGTGCCCACGCATAAATGGATGGACTTGCGACTTTGACTCGGATCACTTGATTCTAATCGGTCGCCTTTGGGTGGGCTTGGCCTTACTTTCGAAAATTACCTTTGCTAAATATGTTGAGGTGGTAGAAATCAGACCACTAGACAGGCTTACTTATAACCGTCTAGAGTCGAGACAAGGCATTTTTTCGATGAGTTTATAAAAGCAGCCTTACATAATTTTTGATGTATGTATTAGCTTTATTCCAAAGAATACGGGAAACCAGTCCCGTGTCCTTCTTAAGCTTTGTAAATTGAAACCATCACTTGTCATAGCTGTCCCAGAGCCGAAGAAAGTTTACAGAATGGAAAACAAGTCATAACGAATCAAAATCTTAATTTCTCAGTTTTAATAGTGAGTAAAAAATCAAAGCAGCCATAGATGGCTATCTGCTAAAGAAAAGAAAGTAAGAGTCGTGGGACGAATTCAATTTCCATTGAATTGATTCGAACCCATCTTAATGCTTAGATTCCTGCTACGATGAAAACATTTTATAGAAGGATTTTCCTTTGGGAAAGTTCTGTTGATCGTGCAAACATCAACCTACATATCTTCCATATTCTCTTTACTCCCTCCATTTACTACACTCCCTTTACTCCCGTAACATCTGAAGAAAATCGTATTTTTGTAGTGAGTTCAATAGGTAAATAATTAATGAAAATAGATGTGTCTGCAACTGAATGAGTAACTGTGTTTGTGGAGCACGAGTGGAGCGAACAACGCAGTACTGTTATCAGGAAGGCTTTCCCATGATCACTTATCAATAGAGCCATCAAGAACTCGCAAAAACTCTTTCAAGAAAAAAGAAAGGAAGCAAAAAAGTTCCCTAGATTCCGAGGGTGTACCAATCAATTACAATAAATTCAATATTGCTCCAGCGAAACGTGGAAAATTTAAAGGGTTGGTGGTGGTCTGCTAGAAAATGGAGAACACATTGACCCTTCCATTTCCTCCAAGCAAGAAAGATCTTAGGGAATGCCACGTGGAAGCGAAAGAGACTGGACTCAACGTGAAAAATTAACTTCTCGACTTCTCGCAAAAAGTTAAATACTTTTTAGCCATGTTGGGTTTTCTCGAGATGAAATTACCGAAGGGGGTCTTAAGGACTTTCTCTGTGTGAGTGCGTAAGAAACAGACCAAAGCCTAGTCTTACAACCACCACTCACTTCTTTGTTGTAATGAGAATGTGGGAGAGACACTCGGATTTCTAGGGGAATTACGAGAAAAGCCAGAAGCCAAAAGGAGAGAGAGTGTGTGTGGGGATCTTCAATCTGTCTGGTTTTGAAGATACATGTGGTGCTTTGTGCTCTCTCACGCACAAAAACACATTCGGAAAAGAATAATATTCAATTCAGCCAGTACGAAAATGATTGCTTTGGTAAAAAAAAGAAAGAGGAGAAAAGACTAACGGACTTTTTTCTGGAGAGAAAAAATGAGCCTGTGAAAATAAAGCTGAGCAGCGAGGCGGAATGTAAGACAGATGGTAAAGAAAATAAAGTATAATGGGCAGGCCAAAAGCAATAACGCTGTGAAAAGGCAATAAGCAAGCGGGCAAACTTGACTTTTCTTTTTATCATTGCTTCGCATGGCAAAAAAACTATTACTTAACTTTCTTAACTTCTTGTGTATATTAATGTAGGCACTAGTGGGGAAATGGAAAGAAAATTATTTCGCAATGGAGTTGAGTTGAGCTTAACATCTTTCTCGAGGAAAAGGGAATCCCGGGTTCGAAACAGGAATGAGAAGAGGACGAATATCATCCATCTCTTTTTCTAAGTGTTTACTTCACGAGCAAAAGGGCACTTGTTATGGCAGAAGAAAGCAACGAAGTATTCAAGTGACTTCAAGTTGAGTAACAGTCAAAAGCAAAAGAAAAAGTCAGTGCGGTGTAATTTCGCATCAGACATGAACTGGAGTCAGTATGCTTTAAATAAAAAAGGAAGGCTCTCTTTATGGAAAAGCGTATCCCATCATCATCATCATCATGGTCGTAGTCGTACATAATCACGCACGCACAATCATAACCCCATGGAATGATGTTGCAATACTGCCATGCTTTCCGCCTTTCTGAGAACGGGAAAAAATGCTTTGAGGGCTCGTGGAGGTTTCCTCGGAGATGAGTATCATCATAATGATATTAAAATCGTATCGTGTTGAAGCACTTTTTTCTCTAGAGAAGCCAAGTCAAAGCCACTTCGTTTCTGTGATGCCTCAAGGCTCCTATGTATGTACTAGGTAGCCTTTTAAATATTATGCAATAATAGTATCATGTAATAGTAGCGAACAAAACGGTGGCTTAAGCACTTTTTTATAAAAAAAACTCACTCCAGCTGGAAAGATAACAAACCGTTGGGAAAGAAAAAAAAGATTCATATAGCTCATCATAATTATCTCTTCTCCCTCGTCTTAAAAGAAATGAATGATAATAAAAGCAGAGGACGAAGATTTCTTTCCAAATGAGAAAAATTCATTTTTTTCTATTAAAAACGCGAAATTTCTATTCCCTTGTTTTGACATCACACTGCTCCTTTAAAAATGAATTTGAGTGGGAGCTGAGCTGTAAAATAATATCTCCCCCTTAATTTCATGGATAAGGCGACGATATATAAAGTGAGATACGAGCTTAGCGAGTGAAGCTGAGAGGAGGAGTACTCGACTCAGGGAAAAGGTTAAGTAGTTTTTTGCAGACGGAGGATCGAATATATTTGGTCGGCTTAAGAATGTACTATATAGGTATTCCAAACTCCTAGTCTTAGATCCCTGAAGTGCATTACACATAATTCTTGTTGGTGTTGCGGGCGTGAGAGAATAAAAGTGGGAACGAGTTTCTCCACGAAGAAACATATTCGTTTTTTTCTTCTGTTGCTCCCACTCACTTTTCCGGGAGAGCGAGAAATATATTGTTTTTTTTTATTTCTCAGACTATTTTCCGTGAGCATTGCGCATTGCTTCCTGGTGAGAGTCTATCCATCTGCATTAGAAAAATCTCATGTCCGCACCAATGAGCTTTTATTTTCTCCAATCCTGATATATAGCCGGTAGGAGAAAAAAATGAGTGAGTCAAGGGGGAAAGTAAAGTGGAGAGGAAAGAAAGTAAAACCAGGAAGCTGGGCCATGTAATCGAACATTTTTCATCAATCTCGCTCTTTCTTAGCCTAACCTATTGGACCTTACAATGGGGAGAGGAAAGTGTGTAAACGTAGATACAGCACTTTCAAGAGGGATTCGAAATACAGAGTGTGGAGAGGCTGTCGAACTGGAGATAATGGAGCTCCCGTATTTTTTGTCCAATTTTAAACGCTATTTATTCCCTCTGCCACTGCTCGCATTTTAGGCCGAGAAATATATCACGGGAAAGGTATATAAATAAATAAGAAGTGGAAGTTGGACAGGGAGGACTAAATTGTACTCAACAAGCTCCCATGCATGATGGAGACAAATGCTTCGTAAGTATTTCTGTGTATTTAGCTGTTGGTAGTATTACGTTTTTCTACTTGGACTTATCAAAATGAGTTTAATGTGAACCTTGGGCCATTAACATCAACGCATAATCAGTAGAGCAGCACACCGAGATTCCTGAGCCTGAGCTGTACAGTCGATACCTACGCTGATGACGCTTTCTTAACACACTATACAGCTTCACTTCCGCCTCAAAGCCATAAATTTATTCCACGATTATCATTATTTCAAGTTAAATACATAATACAAAAAATAATATGCATGAACGGAGCAGTAAATCATCAACTTTGCTTTTTCCGCATCTCGTCCCGTCTCGTGAAGGGCGTCCGAGGAAAAGTTGGATGGTTTGGGTGAAATATACAGAAACTTTCTGGGAGAGAGGGAAATGAGAATACAGTGAAGTGAAGAGACAGCGTTATTCATGGAACGTCGGACAGCCGCAATAAATTCATCTTTTTTCTAGTTCCTGCATCCATAACACATGAATCATCATCAGCATCCTTAGCACATCCCATCAAGGAAACACACTGTATAACAAGTGGTGAACATGGTGCATGCAAAAAAATGTGAAACACTCCAAAAGTCTAAGCAAACAAATCAGTACAATTTTTGTGAAGACACAGGCATAAAAAATTCGCATTGTCATTTATTAACATTGCCCGGATACCTACTCACTCTCTCTATGCAAAAAAATGTTCACTGGTGGAAAACATTTCTTTCATCCTGGAGCCGCTGCCAACATGCATTACGCATGAATGGAGAAATGAGAGCACCTATTTTTACTTTTCACTTTGAAAAGGAGGAAGACGAACCTACATACTACAAGCTGAGATTTCCATCCGGATACTAGTTTCTACTGGGTGGAAGGAATGCATCACTTAAGCATCACTCCTCCTTCTCCTGCAGGGTAGGGGCTCCTTCAAGAGGAAATTAGGCCACAGGGTGTCATTTATCCATTATTCGGAGGGAAAAGGATGGATGCTCTAACTTCACACTAGAAACAAGCCCACCATCGCATCATGTTCATTCAAAGAAACTTTCTTACGCTCATGGATAATTCGTTATTGAATTATTTCCTTTCTTTGCAGGGAAATACTACTGGTGAGGAAGGAGTCAAGTAGATATTAAGCTTTTCCTTAAGTTATTACATCACCAACGCTGATGACGGAAATGAGAGCAATAAAGGTTGCGTACTCTATAGCACCATCGCATTTTGTTAGTGGAATCTTGTTCTTGGTATAAGCATTGTACCTTGGATAAGGATACCTCAGCATAAAAACCCAAGTCACTCAAGTGGATAAAACGACCATTTGAAGAGCAAGCTACCATTCTCAACGAAATTTTATCAGTGACGCCCTTGACACAGAAGAGCACAATTGACTTATTTTGTGGTCTTATAACTTTCCACTCTCCACTGAACAGGTTTTCTTGCAATGAAATGTGATCGCACTACTACGTTTTAAAGTGAGAAACTGTAATTCGTTGAATTATGAAGAGACGCGTGTGCTCCTTTGCCTCGAGCGTGGTGGGAACCTTGAGCGTTTCTAAATAATAAAAAAGAAATGATCCTTGGCTCCCAATTTTGAGGGAAGGTAAGTACTTAAGTAAGCAAGTACATAAGTATTGTGGGAAGGGAAGGTTTTCTCATAGATAGCTTGCCTCACTCATAACTTTTGTATGCCGAGGGGAGAAATTTACCTTTCTCTTCAATGAGGCTGATAAAAATACGTGCTTTTGTTCTTCCACTCTCCCTCCCACTTTTACAACTGTAATTCGTTGAATTATGAAGAGACGCGTGTGCTCCTTTGCCTCGAGCGTGGTGGGAACCTTGAGCGTTTCTAAATAATAAAAATGAAATGATCCTTGGCTCCCAGTTTTGAGGAAAGGTAAGTACTTAAGTAAGCAAGTTCATAAGTATTGTGGGAAGGGAATGTTTTCTCGTAGATAGCTTGCCTCACTCATAACTTTTGTATGGCGAGGGGAGAAATTTACCTTTCTCTTCAATGAGGCTGATAAAAATACGTGCTTTTGTTCTTCCACTCTCCCTCCCACTTTTACTACGATTTCATTTTTAGTTGCGATGCGATGATGATGTTGGTGGTGGCGGTGGAGATTGAATCATTACGTCTTAATGAACTGAAGGGGAAATTTCTACTGGAGGTGCCTACGATTGCATTTGGATACCTAGAAATGCCATTTTCTCCATTCATAATATAGATGTAGCACGCGCAAGAAAATATGAGTGATTTTTTTCCAGTGAGAAAGTTTTTTCTCATTCCCCATCTCTGCCAAGAGGATGATGATGATGCCACACCAAAACTCTAGAAGATGGGAAAAAATTAGATGTGGATGATGTTGGGAAAGAAAGGGAATATGATGTAATAGAAATTAATAGAGAATCTCTTAAGTGAAGGGGGAGGATGACATGATGGAAGATGCGAGTTGATGGATGGCTCAAAACGGAGCGAACATTTTTATAACATTTTCTTGTGAATGTTAGGAAACGGCTCGTTGGGAAAGATTTTCCAAAGATAAAAAAATTATAGGGAAAATGTGTATCCCCTGGAAAGGAAAAAATGATGATGATGAACAAG
The DNA here is from genome assembly GCA_027744355.1 of Tyrannoseira gladiata. Taxonomy (NCBI): domain Eukaryota; kingdom Metazoa; phylum Arthropoda; class Collembola; order Entomobryomorpha; family Entomobryidae; genus Tyrannoseira; species Tyrannoseira gladiata. The sequence goes on from JAHZNH010001339.1 coordinate 8,859, forward strand.
CTGCTTCCATGAATATGTATGCGTAAAATGAGTTTCAAGGAAAAAATTCCGATTACACAGTACTTTATCATCATAAAAGTTCAGTCCCGCCGTCATCCGTAAAAATACAATAAAAGGGTTTCTCCATTGTATGTGACGCCGCGCCGGTGGGCGAAGGAAAAAAATAGGGTGACAGTCTACCAAGTACCAGCTAAGCAAGGACACACCAAACAGCCAGAGTCCTCCTAATAAGACCTTGCATGACATACACACTTTGGCCATATGCATGGATGTAAAAAAAGGCTATTTTATTCATTGTAGGTAGAACCCCTAGAATACATGTTTTTCGGAGGGAAGTGACATGTAAAAAATCGCATCTCACGTTTCGCAACAGCAAGTTTGCGAGCAGGAACCTAACATCCAGGAGACTTGTAAAAACTAATTGATAAAAATGAGCTCACTTTACTCAGTTTCTTTTCGTGCTGAACTGAGCAGGAAAGGAGAATTTTTTTAAATCCTTTTTTCTAAAGCATACATTATTACTATTTTCACCTAAAGCCTTAGGTTAAAGTCTCTCGAAAATCTTCTTCTCCTAAGGACTAGTGTGTGTGGCACACTAGGCAAGATCACAAAGAAAAAAAAGAATTTTTTTCATGGAGAGAGGAGGAATGACTGGTAAAATGCTCTCCTTAAACTTTCCAGTGACACCATACGAAATTCCACCTAAGGGTTTCTTCCCGGTGAGCTTAGTATACCGAAGGCAGGAATATATTGCACGCATGAGGAAGAACAAGAGGAGGAATATGGTATCTCCTCTTGCAAAAATAATAAGGAAAAAGTGCATTCCTCCATACTTTTTTTCTCCTTCGTGAGCAAAGGTGATGGAGGAAAGTAAAGCGGATATTGTAACGGAGGTGGGAAGCATATCTGAAGGCTTTATTTAGTCGTCACCAAACACATTCTTGGAAGGATCCCGAGAAGAGTTGGGAATATGCTTAAAAGAAAATAAAAAATGCCTTTTCCTGGGTGCCTCCACTTTAAAAAGGCTTAGGCTTACTAGGTAAGTATAAAAAGCACGTGCACTCTCTCCTCTTGTACACTCAGGTAGAATACCAACACGATGATCGGACAAAAATAAAACCAACCTGGAGGTGAAGGCACAAGAGGAGAGATTAGATTGGTCTAGGGACAAGGTAAAAGTTGAGCTTTTTTCCATGGGGCTCCTCATATAAAATGCGTACTTTTATCGTCGAAATATCTGCCCTTTATACGGTTACTTTGCCAGTCATTCCTCTCTTATTCTTCTACTTTAGCGTGGGTATATTGGAAAACATCATTTTTCATGTAGGTTCTCCCTAGTGGAAAAATTCATCATTTTTAAGAAGCAAGAGAAAGGGCACACAGGTGTGTATGAGTGTACGATCCCGATAAAGCCGAGAATTTTTTTATCACGCTTGTATGTATTAGTTTCCATACTTTTTCCTTTGCGCGCTAAACCCAGCCACTTACTACTCCGGTAAAGAAATGTGATGTGGGTACAAGGCTAAACCCTTCCTTCTTCCTGTCGATGATGACTGCGATCATGCTTCCAAAAAATGTGTTTTTCTCGTGGTTAAGCACGTTACAAAGGTATGGTTAATGTGATACCGAAAAATAAGGAAACCCAAACAAAATTTCTTTCTAGCTCGTTAGCCTTTCCAAGAAATGGCATGAAATGAAACCAAGAAGGAAAGCCTCCCCATGTAATCTAGAGCATTGAAATAAGGCTGTAAATGAGAACTGGTGAGATCATCAAACAAGCAAGACGAACGAACAGCTCAAGAGAGAAGTTGATAGAAGGATAAAGAAGATGAGCGTGTTTTTTTCATGCGCCATTTTCCCTTCACAAACTTTCCACTTTCAAGTGGGCACATTGAGATTTCCAATGTCTTTTTCAAGTTGCTGATGAAAGACTCGGAGGAAATTGAAAATTTCGGGCGACACAGAAAATCTACGGAATAAGTACTTCTGATGTTCTGTGCGTTAATTTGATTGAAGTGCAGTTTCTGCAAGAAAGAACTTTTCTGGGCTCTTTTCATCATTCTGTTAATCACGAAATTTTCTCAACAAATATATAAGTGTGCTGTGGTATATGACTGACTGTTTACTTGCGTCAGTTCGTTATAACAGGAGAAGAAGAAAAAACAGGAAAGAACTTTGATGCACGAACACAAAAAACTTGAGCTTGAGTTGAGCTTCAACTTTTTTTACTTGTAAAAAGTCTTGTAAAATTTTTTATTTTTGAGGCTGACCCCTCCACAACCTTCAAACCATTTTTTCCCCTTTTATCAGTCGTCACGATCATCAACCACCACCATCACCACCCTAACGTTACCAACAAAACATAAAAGCAGCCGTGGGGGAAGGGAATAAGCGCTTTCTTTTACGATCATTGTATCGTCATCTGGTACAAAAGCGGGAGCATGAAGAATGAATTAAGTAAAAAAGAAATAGTTGAGTTCTGAGTACTAAATTGCAATACGTCATTTCACTTCATGATTAAGTAAACCAGCTGCGGTTTTTATTAGATTTTATGAAGTGTTTCCCTTCTAGGAAAGTTTATTTTTAAGAAAAAGTGCATTTGTTTTCAGAAGCCCACACAACATCGTCATTTTCCTTAGGCTTTGCTGCTTCCGGTCGAATCCCATTAATACTTCTTTATTTTTAAATACTCACTTCTATATTTACTTACCACAATAAAATCGCTATATTTACGTACAAATATAACATTTTCACATAGTATTTTTTATTAAGTAACAAGAATTAGATTCGGTTCTCGAAGGCCAAAATTCGAAGTACTTAGTTCGAATAAAAGCAGCAGGCTTTACAAAAATTGGTTTGAATTTGGGAGGAGCTGTTGCATTTAACTAGTGCTCAATTTGCAGACAATAAATTCTGATGCCCAGCCAAAGACGTACAGATTTGTCGCCATTCTCTTAACAAGACAAAACAAGATTTCGTACTGACACGAGGGAACGCAGCTCAGTAAACAATATAATAACAATGAATACGATCAGAGCCATTTATCTAGAGGAATAAAACATTTCGTATTAGCAGTTACATGTGTACTTACACAAATTAATTTAATGATTGGGCCACAACTGCTACTCACACGCGTGTTGCATATTAACCTCATTTGGGAATAGAAATGAAATGGTGTAAAAATGGATTTGCCCTTTTGTTTTTCGTTTTCTAAACCACATTCCATCATCACTTTTCACACTACTCACTTGCTGTTAATCCGTGTGTATATTTTCGTAAATGTAATATTTCCCCGAGGTTTTTGAGTTTTCATGACTCGGAGCATTTCATCTCTCTCACCTCGCCTGCTTGTTTTAATTATGAAGTGGCATGCAAATCACTGGAGTTTTTTTTACCTCGGATGAATATTGAGGAAAAACGCGGTGGAAAAAAGTAGGTGAACATGCAAGATTATTAGTACATTTTTTTCTGCCCGCTAGCGAGAATTTCTAGATGAAAAGCTTGAC
>JAHZNH010001340.1:0-10783 GCA_027744355.1 Tyrannoseira gladiata
AGTTGTTAACACGATCCAAAAACAATATCATTAATCACCGGGAGCCCAACTTCCGATCTGGGGAGTGGTGCCAAGAATGCGGGGTAACAGCTCGTAGGACTCCAGCTGTTATTTCACGGTTGGCTTTCCCTACAAATTGAAAATGAAAACCATTTTCGGACTTGTAGCTGGGAAAATTGTTTGGTAGGCGGTAGGGAATGAAATGAATGAAATCAAAGGAACTAAAATACTTACTGAAGACGAGATTGTAATAAGGAGGTGATCGTCTTGCATTCCTTGTTGGCTTCGATTGTTCGGCTCTATTAATTTAAGAGAGGACTTTTAATTTGCATTGAAAGCTATCATTTCGCACCAATCGCCCTTTACAATTTGCCATAGGTTTTTCACGTGGAGTTGAAGTTTTCGTGACTTGCAAATTATTGGAACTTGTATCCTATCGGCCCACGAGTATTCCCCAATGTTATCATTTTTCTGTCGTGGAGGCATAATTTATGCGACAAAATGGTAAAGTGCATTTGACAATATTACATGGTTTACGTGCAACCATTACCTGCAAACATGACATGCGAAATGAAACTCGTTTGTTATCCCTCTCAAGGTCTCCGAAGTAAAGGTAGGAGCCGTAGAGGTTCTAAAATTAACACTTTTCCATGTTCTTTACGTGGATAGTGTATGTAGGATAGATAGCAGTGGTGAGCAATATTTTTGGCTCTGTGTCGATCGAGTAGAGTCGACTTGGTTTGGGTTTTTTAAAATGTGAAGAAGCGCCATTAAAGCAGAAATTATTATGCAACACAGGTAATTACACTGCACAACTGCTATTAGTAGTTGGACTGTTAATGTAGGATTTTACCTTGAATCGCAGTGACGTGATGATGCAGTGTTCTTGTGAGAAGGCAGGATATGGCATGGCATTTCTCGAGTGGAAAATGCACATGAGAGTAGAGTATTTAGGAGAGACAATGGAATTCCGTTGGAGAGGCTGGGTTGGGCTATAAAAACACAATTTATTATAATGGTGCTCGAAAAACCCCTTCATATTGTTCTGCCCAAACGATGATGATGATGATAAAGTGGAGGAACAGCCATAGCCATGCCATGAATCGACTTGTGTTTGTTCGCTTTAATTACTTCATTCGAACGAACGAACGAACGAGCAAACATTCCTCATCTTAATTTTGAAGTATGAATTTGTAATTTGCATAATTATTATTTCATGAATATGAATGTACCCTAGCCGAACCAGACCAGACCGTATTGCATGGGCTTTTTAAACATTGTCATCCGAATTGAAATCACCCAGCCTCAAGAATACATTCTTTGAAGCCGTGATTTGATTTAGCTGATGCGACTCGGTTCCGGCATTACAGGAAAAAATGAAAGTGTAGAGTGGCCAATTGCTGTTCGTAATTGGAGTCATCTGCATCATTAACGAGAGGAGACCAGGAACATGTTGAAGTTTTTAAGAAAAATATAGGAGGTATACGATCATGATGATGCTGAAGAGGATTCAACAGCTGAAATTGCTTATGAGCACCTGAAAAAACTAAAATTGGCGAATGATGTCGATGATCATATTCGATGATATCAGACACAAGGTGAGGAGCTACGAGAATGCGTGGAATAATGCATTTAATAAAGAAAAATGGATATTTTATAGTGCATCTATGTAATACGCAACGGGCAATTATTGTGCAAATCTGAACTGAACTTGTAGGAAAAAATGCAAAGTAATAAATGCGATATGCAAAACAAACCATCCATCATCACCACTATTATAAAAGCATTGAATTCGTCTTAGGAGCAACTACTTAGAAAAAATGAATTAAGCTGAGCTAAGCAGAATCGAGTGGAGTTAGGCTTTTGAGTTAATTTACTCTCGAGCAAAAAAGTAACTCGAATTAATAATACACGCACATGGATTGTATTGAGATTGAAATGGAAAGAGGGGGATTAATTTAATTGCATTTCGTGCTCTTCATAATTTCTCGTTTCTCGATCTCTGAGTCTGAGCTGCGGTTTGGTGTGGCGTGGGGCAGTGACTGGTGTTACATTACACTGGCATCGGATCAGATCAGGTGCACCATTATTCCTGTGATGTGAGTGCGGAGTGCGAGAAAAAATCTAAAAATCTCGCAAGACTCGGTACAAGGAAAAAAAGATTTGTGATTCGAGTTAGTGGCGTGGGGCAGTGACTGGTGTTACATTACACTGGCATCGGATCAGATCAGATCAGGTGCACCATTATTCCTGTGATGTGAGTGCGGAGTGCGAGAAAAAATCTAAAAATCTCGCAAGACTCGGTACAAGGAAAAAAAGATTTGTGATGCGAGTTTCAGATGGGATGCATGAATACAGGGACTGGCTGGCTGGTTGGTTGGGTTGGTGCATTTCTGTTAGGGAGATAAGTGAACGTAAGCACTTGTTTGATGCATTGTACTAGGGAAAAAATAGTTTCTTTGAAAAAGAGTTCCTCGAAGGCAGAGGTAAAATAGTGAAGTTGTACTAGAGTTTTTTTTACTGTTCCCTGCGGCCTGGTCTCCGTTATCAGAGAAGCAATAGCCGGGGGTTATGATAGTAATGCATTTTTAAGGGAAGGACTCGATTCTGATGGTGATGACGATGATAGTGAAGGCGATGCGATCTTGAAGAAATCCTAAATGCCTATCTGAGCCGTGGTCTCGGGTCTCACATGAAGTTAAACACGGGGCTTACCTGTTGCATGCAAACTTGGGATCTACCTGACAGAGTCTGACTGGCTGGTTGGCTGGCTGTTGTTATTGTTGTTGTTGGTTGTGGTGTGGTGTGGTGGTAGTCGGTGTCGGTATTGTTACTCGGTTGTAGCAATCCAATGCAATGGGAATTGTTAGAGTGAGGGTGGATGTGGATTGGATGTGNTACTCGGTTGTAGCAATCCAATGCAATGGGAATTGTTAGAGTGAGGGTGGATTGGATGTGTTGATGGAGGATGGATGCATTAATACCAGAACCTGAGCCAGGTTTTTTGCTTTTTTGAGCTCAAATATGGTATCACATTCACAAAGTACGATGTACTTACCTGTAGTCTTGAAATGTACGGATTCTCCCTAGTTGGTGCAGAAAATGTAAGCCCGAATGTATTGGGAAGGAGCCAGTCACTGACTTTTTACTTACCACACGGCGAACAATGCTCGAGCTCCTGAGTAGTAAAAAAATAGCGAATGAAGAGGAATTGTGTAGTGCTGGCTGGTTATAGCAATTTCACACAATACTTCTAAGTACTACGGTGCGATCCACGTACCAGATGTCTGTGGCTATGTTGTATTGTAAGTTGTTTCTGTTTTTTACGGTTTGATTCGATGTCGATGTCGATGAAGAGAAGAGCAGAAAGTAGTACTAAATACTAAGAGCCGGTGCATATAGGATGGATCGTTAGGGTATTCAATTCAATTCAATCCAATTCACTGATGAGCTGGGCGAGTTGATGTTGATCAACGCACGGAGCCACACCAAAGCGCACTCTCATTCATTTTTATACCTTGTATGGAAGCGATTTTCAACCTACATCTCCATAAGGAGAACGCTCAGGTGTAGAGGGTTTGGTGAACGCTGTGAAATATCATCTAAATAAATACTTCGCTGCTTGAGAGGAAAAGATAAGCTTGGAAATAATTCGCAATAAGGCAGTTACAGGCACCACGAGAAATATGGATTTATTTATGGAGAATAACTGGTGGTTTGTGAGTTAGGAGACTGGTTTAATGGTGCAATTAAAAGTATGACTTGGAAAAGAGGAAAAGTGGAAAGAGGCTCTGTCAATTAAAGCCATCAAAATAAACGAGCGGTGAAGTGAAGGAGGCAGAGGATCATGGCGGGGGAGGGATCACCGAGAATGTGATTTGAGTTGATGTTGATGTTTTGGTTCTGTGAAGTTGTTTTTTGTGGAGGAGTTTCCATTTAAGGAAAAAATTGAAGGTGGAGAGGAAAGACAGTGATCAGATCAGTAGTTTGAGGATAAGTCCCAAAATAAAAATGAATTTTCCCCCCGAGGGAAAAAATCTGTTAAACTGTCTGACTGACTGAACAATCATAAATGTCTACCGCAGCGAAGAACTCCTAGCTTTTCCGCCGGAGGCACTGATTGGAATGATGGAATGGAAATACTTATGTGTGAATAGATAGTGAAGACGCATCAAGGAAAAAAGTTAATTGCTGGAGTTCGAGTCATTTATGATTGCTCAGTGAAGATTGTGGATAAGACATCAAAAAATGCGAAAAAAAATCTGCGGGGCTTTAATATTAGCTGCGGGAAAGAAGAAATAATAATTATGACCTTAGTGTTTACTACCGCGCGACATGCATCATCATCATCATCATCACAATTCATCTGCAAATGATGGCGGTGTTCATGGTACTACTATACTACTTACTTGTGCGGTGCTTTCATTGCCTTCACTCGCCAGAAGGAGATAATAAGTGACAATAAATGCTAATCTTATCCTCACTCCTGGCTCTGGCTCTAAAAACAGCAGAAAAGGATATATATGAACCTGGGAGTGATTGAGTGAAGTCAGGAGAGCATGGGAACATTGCTGAAGACCCCATCACCTCACACCTCAGTTCAGTTATGATATGAGCGGTGACCAAGTAATATCACGCGCAGAAAAATTGCTTTCCTCCTTTAAAAAACGGTGAACCGTAAGAAATCGTCGGAAGTATCGAGTTTTCCCCCAGACCTATAATTTGCAGTTGAATACATTAGGATGTTGTTGTTGTTGTGATTGTTGAAAATTGGAACAAATTCGAATTCGCTACTGCGGTTGCGATTGCCATCATAATCGCGGTGAAAGACGATCGCACAGACTAACGAGCGAGCGAACACGCGTCGTCATTTCTATGCAAATTGTGATTGCTCAGCATCTACTCGAAAATTAGTTGAGGATTGTGAAGGTGAAGTAAAAGTGGCCATTAGGAAATTGATCCGAGCTCACCCGTGTGGGTGTATTATTAGTTGATTATTAAGGAGACCTTCTTCTCATTCATATTTTTTATGAGTTTGATGCGAGTGGGAATCAGAATGAGGAAGGATGAGGAAGAAAAAAGTTTCTACTTTATGAAAAAATGTTAATACCCAGCACCCAGACATGATAAGGGATATGAAACAGTGTAGTGTAGTGTAGTGAGTGAGTTGATCGAGGTTGTTGTTGTTGTTCGTTTTTTTCACTCATCCTGTGCAACATCCAGTTTTACTGATTTATCGCGATAAGCACCGCTCATGGGAAAAAACAGTTGAGCATGAGCGACTTCGCTTTTTGCACCGTGCAATAAATAAGTATTTCTTCTAGTTAAGATTCATGGTGTACCCAGAATCATGAGGCAGGAGTTGGGGAAGTTTTCACAGAGAAATTATAGTACTTGCCTGCTCCCCTACTTATAGACTGATAAGGCAGGCTGAAGTAAGGATTGATTACTTAAATTAAGGAAAAGTCAAGTTGACTGAGGAAGAATTATACAGTCGGAGAAATCATGTCAATGTATCACTTCGTCCGAGGCCCTCGCCTCTTCATCCAGGCGGCGAGGGAGGAGGCTGACCCCGATGCGGTGAATCAGAATCCCCAGGATGAGATGTTCGAGTATGGACGGCACTTTGCTGAAGGGGGAGATATTCATAGGGTGCATACACAACGAGTATTAAATACGGAATCTCATGGCACCGCCACCTCCACGAATCGGGTGGCGAGGAAGGGTGGACTGAAGTCGATCACGAGGAAAATTATCAGGAAAACTACTACTCTGACGAGGGGAGAGCAAAGGACGGTCACGGAGAGTATGGTGACCCAAACGGGCAAGGATGGGAAGGAAATTACTACGCCCCAGAGATTTGTCTCGGAGACGGTGGTGCGGACACCGTGGGGAACGACGGATGAGGATGAGTTGGATGATATGGCTCCCCACTCCAGTGGCTCTGCGAATGGCAGGGTGAAGTCCAGGAGTAAGAGGGATGGATACACTTCGATGACCCAAGTGGGGAGTAGTAGTAATGGACATCATCATCACCATCATCATGGATGGTCGTCGAGTGAGAGTCGATCGAGGAATAAGGTATACTAAAATGTGTAGGGTAAAGTAAGGGGCATTGTTAGCTCGGGTACATTTAATTGGGAGAGAATTAAGGAAGATTGGGCTGGTCGAATTAGTTTCGGATTTAAGATTGTGGTACAAGATTCTCTTGGTTAGTGTGGGTGTCTCATGGCGTACTTAACAAGATCCTGCTGACAAAGGAAGTGATTTTCCATATTTTGTACCATTTTTTCTTCAATTTTTTGACCCAATCGTGGATCTCTCCGTGTGTGGTCACCACCACACCGTGGTAGAATAACACATTTTTTCGAAGGAATGAGTGTCCAATTTCATTGATTCGATAATTTCCCCAATGATGAGGATGAGGGTGTAGGTATTGTTATATTTGCTCGAGGTAAAATTGGAGTCTCGACTCTCCCATCCCAATCATTTTCATTCGGATTCAGAGTCAGTGAATCCAAATATTTAATGGCGAAATCGTTGAAATTGCCCAAAATGCGGACAACAGTACGCACCTCTCATTTTTTGGGGTTTGGTAGTTTGGTTAGTGCGGATGACCGCAAAAATTGTGTCAAGTGGCTGCATGCCATGCCATACCATGCCACACATTGTATTATTGCCACGCTCGATTGCTTTCGAAATGGTGGTGGGATTGGATTGGACTGGTGGGGGAAACTAACTTCCTCTTTAAAAAATTGTATATGAAAAGATGGGACTCATTTATTCGAAAATATATTTCCATTGTGCACCCTGTCAATTGTGTTTGCTCGGTCTGAGTCAGAATCAAAATCACTGAGTCCAATGGTAAACGCAAAGACACCCTTTTTAAAAACTTCATGAAGGAAAGAGAGCTCCTCGAAAATGAGTTATGACTATGACTTACTTGATTATTTGCTTGGTATTTACCGACAACGACAATAGCATTCCTGACTGTTTTAATGGAGGCCTCCCCTCAACCAAAGACCTTCAAAATAAGTTTTTTGTGTCGTGCTGTGGAGCTAAATTAGAATATTGTCACTTTTATTCATTATGATCCATACGCTATAATTAACTCGACCTTTTTTGTGTTGCGCAATGCAAATACAATCGTTCATGATTCTCCTGGTGTAGGTGGGCTACACCCTCCATTAATGAGTTACTATTTTTAACGAGTAAGCACTTGGCACTTAAGCATCATTCAAATCATCTCCAGTTCAAATAGTAAAACGTGCGAATTGCCAGCTGAAGGCTGGAGTAAAAATGCCGAATACCTGTGGCGCCTGCTAACTACGTACATGATTACCGGTTAAGCCTGCAAACTACATAAATTCTTAAAGGCAGCTTCTCGATAAGGAATACTTAACGAATCGATCCTGCGCTTCAATGTCCCATAGTATCTTCCCGTTTTTGCGAAATGCTCCAAGACCCAATCACGAATCGATTTGCAAATCTCCCTAAAGTCCCATTTTATGTTTCCGTAATACCATTTTAAGTCATGTCATGAACTCACGAGGACGCGGACAATTTCTGAAAAAAAAAATTAAAATCATGACATGCTGTTTACACATGGGAATCGGGGGAGGATGAGCTTTACAATCACAATGTAAAATTTTTTTGGGTTTGGGCTCAACAGATTTGAAAATTGAGTAGTGTTGGTGTTGTGCAATAACCATATTGCATTTGCAAGTACTAGTACTTATTTGAATTTTTATTATCACTTCCATAAAATCCCCTCGCTGAAAATGGTGAGAGAGTAAAGTAGTAAAAATTGCTAATGGGAATCGGCAATTGGTTTTCCGTTGTCAATTCATTTCACACCAGAAAAAAAGAAGGTCGGGGGGAATGTGGTACGCACGCAAAAACTTCAGTGGTTCAGTGGTACATATTTGAACCGTGTTGTAATAATGTAATGATGTGATGATGAGCAATGAAATGAGATCATCGGCGAATTCGTACTGAAGTCATAACTTATTTATGCGATATGATGGCTTGTTATTGATGAGCTTCTTCGGAGGTGTAATGAAATGAGAAAACTGAATAGGTTGTTCTGGTTGAAGAATTCGTCACTGTTTACTTTGGTTTATCACGCTCTTGAGTTCTGCGTGGACCTCAGGAGTTCTTTTTCTATCTGAGACCAGCGATTTCCAATTCCAATGGATTGGGGGCTTCGCTGATTGTGCCCCTCTGTTGATATGACCTTCATAAAGAAAGCAAGTTTATGGTGTCGGCGGCTTCCTATGAGTTCCATCCAATTTTACGGAGTGTTATTTACTCTTGATTAGGAAATGATTGGCTGATTGGTTTGCTTCGGAGCTTCACTAAAAACCTCAGAGAGTGATGTCACCATGAAAGAATTTCAATTAAAATTGGAGTCTCTTTTCCCCAGGTAAGCCGAATAATTTTATTATATTGATTGAGACATCAATACAAGTCTAAAGGGACTTGCTACTCGAACTCGATAAATGACAAAAGGAAAGGCCACGCTTCCTTAAAGGGATTTGTCTTGCCTAATCCATCCTTCATGGCTATAGTTTGAACTCTCAATCCAAAATCTATCACTTTTATTACCTAACCTAGCCCAACCATATGGGGGACCGCAAAAATATTATTCTTTTGAAGTTTGTCCCCCATTGAAATGTATTTATATGCACTCTCTCCCTCGCTGATTTACATAGGCGGATGTGATTTCGAAATGGAAAAGAGCCCGAGCTTGAGCCTAGCTCTGGCATCATCATCGCGCCGATATGAAGCGATGTTAGCGGTGGTTGCAGGAAATATTGATGTGCCGCTATATGAATCCATTTAGTCCTTTCCCCTCAACAATATCACTTCTTCTGGATGTCTTGAGACTTTTAAAGTTTGAATCGAGTTGAGTTGATTGTACCATGCCGTGTACTCTTTGTAAAAGTAGGAATATGCAATGCAAGAATGCAATTCGTACCGTCGTCGTCAACGGTCCTGTCGTGTCTGCAACATTAGGGCTAGGCGTGTTTTTACAGTGGTTGTAATAATTGTCGAAAAAAATGTGCCCAAATATGGCAAATGCCAACTCGTGTTTTTTTTACTGTAGGACTCACTAGTCACTCGTTCACTCCGCCAAATTCATTTATGATATGCACAATCATGCCATCCAACCGAATAATCTAGCTTTAAAAATGCTGAAGCGGTAGGTATCTCATCTCAGCTCAGCTCATAGCCAATTTGTAAGTTTTGCCATGTCACTTCACTCGATCTCATCATCAACAACATCATCGCAGTTGTAGAATCGGAATCTTGCAGTTGGTCAAGGAGAAGGAGAGAAATGCTTTTGGCAGTTGAAAAGGAGCCTAATTATTATTATTTGGGAGTACGAGTACTATAAATCCTAGATGTAATAGCTCAATACAATAAAAAATAAGTAAAAATTGATTGGCACTTTGGACCATTTGTAATATATCAATTTCAAAAAAATGTCAAGTCTGATTGCTTAATTTCAGTAATCAAACGGCGTATTGATGCGTGCGTGCAATTAAATTTGTGGGATTTTCTAGCAATTAGGAAGGCACTCCACTCATTGAAAGTGACTATTGATTAGTATTTTATGACTAATTTCATGAAACTATTTATTGATGCAACTACTCTGGTCCGTAAAGGGAATTTTTTTTACTGTTCACTTGCGTCTGCTTCTGAATTCATAATACCTGTGCGATATGATCTACCGGTTAGGTAAATATGCAGACAAGCGAACGATTCGAAAATAGGCGCGCAAGTGAACATCTGTGAAAAGGAAAGTTCGGTTTTTCTCAAATTACTAAAGTGAGTTTCGTTTGCAGCGGGGAATTTGAAATTACATTTCAAATGCTCGATGTAAAGTATGAATGTAATCTACTCACGTAATGGATCCTAGATTATAGGGTGATGATGACAAATGCAAATAAAAACGAAAAGTGAATCTATTTTTAAAACTTAATCCTGCCATTTCCGCTAAATATCGCCAGGTACATAAAGCTTTAGGGGAGTTGTGGCGTGGGTATCATTTACAATTGCATGTTTCTTGAGCTTATAGTTGTAATTGCAGCGGATTGTATCCCACGAAAATAATTTTCTTTAAGGAGAGGGACAATTCATTAGCGAAGCGTATGTAAAAGCTTTTGTTGTGTGCAGATGCAATTACTAAGCACTTACTGTCGCGCGCATTGTTTGTGCGCCGCCTTTTATGGAAGTTGGGCTTTATTATCGCGAAATTTTAATGAGCACCACATTCATTTGATGGATTGGCAATGCAATGAAAAAGGAATGGACAAGAGTGGAATGGTCAAGAAAAGTTGGAAATTAGTACGAGTACAGTGAAGAAAATGTCGATGCGACGATATGGGAGGCTGCCAACTTCTTTTTTTATGTGGAAATAAAAAAAATCCGTTGTGTAATAATATGTAAGGGGGATGGATGATTGTGTAATCAAGTTTTAAAAAAAAAGAAGTCCATTTATGACACGAAGTGATCATTGGATTGTTTGGGTCATTGCCTTGGATTGGATTGGATTTGGATTGGGGAGAAGTGGTTCGCTAGCTCCTTTGGGATCGATTCATTGAAGTGATCGGATTTGGAATGATGGATATGGATAATAATAATAATTCCATAATGAATAATAATGTCTTGATTTTGGAGTGTGATGAGAATGATTTTTGTTTGGCTTAGATGTGGACACACCGCAACCTGATGAGAAGTCTTTGAGTAAGTGGGAGATACAAAAGATATAATTATA
>JAHZNH010001341.1:0-10890 GCA_027744355.1 Tyrannoseira gladiata
TTTACCCTCCGACCACGCACTTTTTCCCTTGCTTGTTTCCCCAAAGCGAAGAAGAAACACACACATGATGAGACTCTCGATCGTGTAGTAACGGGCTCGTTTGCGGAATGAGTGACCGGCTTGTCTGCGCTAATGTCAATTCTTGTGACAAGTTGATTTTCTTTTTATTTATACGTAAAAAAAGTACCATGACACACCACCACCGTCAAGATTACACCAACGCCACAGCGAATACATCATCGCAATCATTTGAATCATTACGTATTACTTCTGCCATGATTAACAAAAAAATTGGTAGCAACACAGCCCTCAAAACATGTTTCTCTTCTTCTGAGGTGAACTGATGGACGGTGGTGATGATGAAAAATAATATCTGTAGCACTTCAGTTCGTTGAATCTTTATAAAAAAGATGAGATGAAGAAGATTAAAAGACTTTTCGTTAAAAAAAGGCGAGGTTACATAGGATGCAATGGAATATTGATGCAGTCGCGCGAAGTATAATAATTGCGAGAATTGCTCAATTGCTCTTGTTTCTCTTTTCTGCCCTGTCTGCTTGGTGTGGCGTCCACGTAATAAAACTATCATTTTGGTCAGCATGAATCATGTGATGATCAAAAGCTAATTCTTCATTACCCTTAGTTTCCCCCTGTGGCTTGGATTATAGAAAATGGTCATGTCATGTCACAGGATGAAAAAAGGCAGAGGCGCAGAGGAGCATGGCATGTAAGAAGTTATTCAGATCACTGAATCGAAGGGAATTTCTCGTGAAAAAGGAAATTGCTCTAATAAGCAGGTTTAACATAGGCATTTATAGTATATCCGCATGCAAATTGCCGAAACCTTCCACCAACACACACACACACTCACTCGCAGGAGCTTCTTAACTGGTTCTTCAACAATCAAAAAATCGTAATTGTATCAACCAAACTGAACTACTAAACCATACAGGAAAGATTTTTCTTTGGAGGGTTGATTGGTTATATAGCTTTGCGTTGCGCCGATTTTATCGATGGATCGATCGTTACTCCTGTTACGATTGCCATTATTATTATTGGTTACCAATGATGCTGTCTTTTTGCTCGCCATTCGAAATTATTCGAATAGGAAAGTTCATTCCTGAAGTGAAAAGAAGAATTATGGGAGAAGAAGAAGAAGCGTAGCAATTTATTGGAGAAGACTACAATGCAACGTAATCGTGCACATGCCATGCCCATATTGCACTTCTCAACGGCATGTCATCCTCCTCAATCTCGATCGCCACCACTACGCATCTTATCATCAACCGGTCATCATGATCATCATCATATTGAATTGAATATTGAATCAAAATCAAATTATTTAAGTAGGGCTGGTTTCTGCTCCATTAGCATTTTCTGTTACGTTTGCTTTTCTTACGCAGTTGCTCGCGTCTTCGATGCCAGTTCATAATTATGGAAAAAAAATAATCAGAAGGGCGGCAGTGTTGTTGCCCAATAACGCGCATCTAATCAAACGGCATAATATTTATCTAGATCTATAGGGGTGCAGAGAACCATTGTGTGGGGACCGATGCGATGCGATCTAATATCAACGAATAAATAAAATAAAATCTCTTCATCATCATCCTCTCGATGGATATGACTTCTATTAAAAAATCGTATCAATTTTTTTCTCCTTGCTTGATGATCGAATTGTGAGAGTTTGAACAGCTTGTTTCGATCTCTTGTTTGTAAAGCTTCTTTATTGTCGGTGGGACAGTTCAGAAAAAGCTAATCTCATTTTCTCCCTTCCATCTTTTTTTCTTCTTCTTGATGGCCCGCACATTTGAAATGTGAACTGTCATTTCGTAATGGCTCTTGTTACTACTCCTAATAATGAGGAGGAGATGGGCTGGGTCCCTTCGCGAGAAAGGGCGCCTTATTATCGAAGAGGAAGATAAAAGGATGATGTGATGACGATGATGATGATGATGGTGATGCCACTTGTGGATGGATGGACCTCTTGCGCAATAAGATGTGACCGAGTTGAAAACGACATGAATGCAATAATAATAACGCTCGATGCTCAGTGTTGCACAAATCTGGAGCAAGATAAGGAAATTATTGTTATTAGTCACTAGTCATCCACTACTACTCAATGATAATCCTTCTTTTGATTTAAGGACTGGCTGATTGGCACTCGTAAATTTCAAGAGGAGAAGGATGATATATGATGCGTGTCTTAAGGAGTGAGTGTTAGAGTCGTGTTCACATCCACTACTACTCGATGATAATCCTTCTTTTGATTTAAGGACTGGCTGATTGGCACTCGTAAATTTCAAGAGGAGAAGGATGATATATGATGCGTGTCTTAAGGAGTGAGTGTTAGAGTCGTGTTCTCTTCTCTTTTTTTAGTTTATTGTTAATCATTGACCTTTACGCTGCGAGTTTTATTGGACAGTTGAATTGCGATAGGAAACTATGCTTCTGCTGCTGTGTAGTGCGATCCAAGAAGGCGACATGCACGCTGCACTCTTGAACATTGGTAACGTGATACCTACGTCATTGATCATCGTGGAATGCGTGCCTATTAAAAGGATGAAGATTTACAAGTTGTGGATGTTCAGATGACATGAAGAAGTGAAATACGAGGAGAAGAAAGCGTCTCCTCGCACTCCATCCAATCCACTCCCCACGAACAAACCCCACCTTTCGATTCCGTTGTGGTGATTGAGTGAGCGAGAAGAGTCAGAAATAGATTAGAGCAGAAATTAATTGACATCCAAGCATTATATTCCCCTTGTCTGCCTTCACAATTATTAGGTAATTGTCAACCCTAAAGGTGCCCTTTGCTTTGCAATAAAAAACAAAACTGTAGCAGAACCTTTTTTCATATGAATTTTTTTTCTCTTATGGCTGTAAAGATTGGAATGCGGTGGCCACCACTTCCTTCCGCAATTATTATGATTTCTTGAAGAAGAAGGAGGAAAAAATCAAAGCGAGTGAGTTACTATGATCAAGCGACTAGGTATATTAGTGGAGCGGCCACAAAAAGAAGAACGCGTAAATTGGACTGGTTGAAATCGAAGAAGGAATTGTGTGAGCAGCAAATTGCTTTTTTGTTATGATTCATTTTTTCTCTCGCCCTACCTGCCAGTCTGATCTTCTGTTTCAGGTAATCACACACAAATCGAATAAAAATCATCCATTCATTACAATCACTTCTCTTGTTTGCATTCCATGACTCTTGCCTAATTTTTTTGTCCACTTTGTATCCCTCTTACTTTTTTTGTGGGATAGCCCCAAATCCAAAATCAGAGTGGCTTGAGGCGTATCGATCACTTTGGAATCTCCGTTATAATTTGGGAATAGATGTGTGAGTGTGTGTAATTCGCAGGCTTAATGTTCTTAAGCACGAGGTACGTCCTGGTACTAACAAATCTTCCAAAAAGTAATGCGATCATCAGTTACCTACACCTTTTTTTTTTATTGAAGTCCATATCGGAAATTGAGCAGTAAAATGAAGTAAAACAAAAAAAATGCATTATTATAAGAAGAGACCTTGATTGTTAGTCATCATCATCATCACGATCATCATCGTGATCGTTCGTCTCCTCGCAAAAAAGGCGTATACTATGTTAAATGCCTAACTGTAACATGAAGATTGGATCAAGTACTCACCTTTTTATTTATTTCATTTTGATGATGATTATTGATCCTGAGAGCGAGCAGTATGTGAGCATTTGCTCATTACTAAATCATGCCGAGTGAGTACAACAACAATTTTGTGCGTACAAGAGGAATCAAGGGACTCCATAATAAAATAAATGATTAAGTGTAGCGAAGCGAAGTAAATAATGTATGGATGGATATAGGCTCATGATGATGATGATGATCATGGTGATGGTGTGGCTCTTTGGTTGGTGTGATTTTTCTTGGATGATACTCTTCGAGGTCGGGTGGAGCCCTCTTAATTTTTCAATAACACATCACATCTCTAGCAAGTAAGTGAGTAAATCTTCCACGAAAAAAATCAAGTCACACGACGACATTCACATTCACACAACATCCTTCTCTCTCGAGGGAGAAAAAATTGTTCGAGAAATAGCATTTCTTTTGGAGAATCCACAGAAAAATATAAGAGCGTGTTCATTTCGCTTTCAGCGCAAAAAAATATGACAGACAGGATTCCATGGGCTTGCTGGAGGGGACACTGGCCGTCAAAACATGATCTATGGAGAGAAGTTCTTAAAAGAGGAACAATTACTCGAGGAAATAAGTTTAAGCTTTGTAAGAATGTACCTGTTCACCGAGCGATTAGTAGCGAGTGATCGTGATCGGTGCGGATTAATTTCTCTGAAGAATGAATGCATCTTAATCTTGACATTTTGCTGGATTGGTATGATTATGATTGCATCAAGCTAAATACTTATAGATCTCATTTCCTGAGGAGTGTAAGAGGGGCGATGAGCTACACTACTTCACTTATCTCTCCTATTGATATTTGACAGGTCACGTGACAGATCCTCATGTTTTCTGCTGGCTTAAATGCTCCTGTAGATAGGTACTTCAGTGATGGATGGAGGCCACTTAGAGGCATTTGATAGAAAGATGGCAAAGATGTGTCATAATGATGATCATGATAGTATCATTATTATTCGTTGGAAGTTGTAAAAAGCAAGATGAATTCTCCGTTGAGGCGAATATTAATGAAGTGGATGGATGATAGCTGATATTTTTTGCGTGGCAGAATGAATGAATGATGGACGGACGGATGGATGGATAAGTGTACTTACTTACTTTACTTCTGTAAATGTACAAGAGGGAGAGGGAGAGGGAAGGGGACAGGCAGTTCTGATCTGATTCTGAACCTGTAGCACGTTGATCGACATATGACGCATATGGAGAGTAAAACGTCTCCATAGGTGGGGTCATACTTAGCATCTTGGATGGGAAATAATAGTAATGGCCCGATTACCACCATTACAGTTTTGCAGGCAGTGATTATCATTATTGTGCCTATGGTTTTCCACACAATCATTCAATTAACAAAGCTGCCTCACCACTAATTATCCCTTAGGTTGGTGAGCAAGGCCACTGCAATGCATTGGCAACATGATCACCAAACAAGAAAACAAGTCTTTCGCTTGGCCCATGAGTGAGCATGCTTCTTCTTTGGATGATGATGCTCTTGTTTTAGACGGAACGCTTTGGGTAATAATTATGATGATGGTGTTGCACTGCTCATATTACATATGAATCTCTAATGAAGCATCTTGAATTGATTCGCGAAGCAGATCATCATCATCATCATCAGGATTTTCTATCAGCAATAATAATTTTTTTATTTGTTGTAATAATCGTATAACAGCCCCTTCTAATAAGATTCAATCAATCGAAATGCAAATCTCATTTTCATCTCTGATCGTCATCAAATCAGAGGAGATCTCTTCTGAGTGGAATAAAAGAGAAAAATAATCGCCAAAATTAAGTGGTACCAGTTATGTAAGTTAAGAAATCTAATGCAATTTATAAAAAACGGAATTTTATTGCATCTCATGTGGATTCTTGTTCCTCTCCTTGTTCTTCTTCTGATTGTTACTGAGAAAGAAAAAGGAAAATTATCCCACTGAGGGAGAAACAGGAAGGTTGCACTCTAAAAGGATATTATAAACTTTTTTCAACTCTCAAACATCATCATCATCAGGATTTTCTATCAGCAATAATAATTTTTTTATTTGTTGTAATAATCGTATAACAGCCCCTTCTAATAAGATTCAATCAATCGAAATGCAAATCTCATTTTTATCTTTGATCGTCATCAAATCAAAGGAGATCTCTTATGAGTGGAATAAAAGAAAAAAATAATCGCCAAAATTAAGTACTACCAGTTATGTAAGTTGAGAAATCTAATGCAATTAATAAAAAACGGAATTTTATTGCATCTCATGTGGATTCTTGTTCCTCTCCTTGTTCTTCTTCTGATTGTTACTTTTGTTACTGAGAAAGAAAAAGGAAAATTATCCCACTGAGGGAGAAACAGGAAGGTTGCACTCTATTTAGAGGATATCATAAACTTTTTTCAACTCTCAACACTTTCCTCCTCTCTGATTGATTTACTACTCTATTAAGTGCTCAGAATAAAAAAATCGTCTATAAGAAGCATTGTTGTTGTGTTGTACTTTTACCGAAAGAGGAACAAAAGAATTGCATAAAAAAGGCCGATGAAAGCAAGGTCGTCGTCGTCGTTGTCGTCTTTCGGCTTCGAAAAATCCATTGTTCCTCAAACGCAATTCCTCCCTTTTGGAAGGAGCAGCGGGGAAGGTGAATGGGATGAGATGGGGGAAGGAACATGATCATGATCATCATGAGCGGAATGTTTTTGGCTAAAAAAAGTGTGTGTGGATGAATTGGGGCATGAAGTACGAAATACGAAAACGGAGCGGTTCCCATTCTTCCAACTCATCTCGTGCAAAAACCGTGACAAACGAGAAGCTTTTCAGGGACTATGCGAAATCCCACTTTGACTATTTCATAACAGAAATAAATGCCTATAGGATAATGATAGGGGTGGGAATAATAGGGTTTTGTATCAGGAGCTGTAAAAATGACAATTGTCAGGTGATGGTGGTGGTAGTGGTGGAGATGGTGCGAGTCTCAAGGAATCAATCTTGCAATTTCACGAGATGCGAAGAAACTAAGCCTTGCCGACAAGACAAGGCGGTTTTATATATTATTAATGGAGAACAATGCACAGAAGTAGTGAGTGAGTGAGTGAATGAGAGAGCAAATAAAATGCATCGATTTGCGACGCTGGTAAATTATACAGTCTTGAAGAGTGAGTAACCTTTAAATTCGAAAACAATCTGTTGAAGATCAGCCGTAACCACTAATTAGTCTCGAATTGAATTAGTAGGTGTTGTTGATCACGCTGTGTGAGCAAAAGGTGGAAAAATTTGCGTGAGGAGCCCTTGAACGCAAGGAAAGAGAATAGAACATCGAACCTGCAATTTTTTGTTGGATGAGATGAATGGATAAAAGTTTGAGACCTCGGAAAAAACGTTTCTTTTTTTGAAGAAAATATTGTCATTGCGCTCCAAAGACAATGTGAGTGCTGGTGCGGACGAAGAAAGGCTGCTGTTGTTGGGATATGGAGTGGATGATGAGTACCTACGCTTTGGTTCGAAGCAGGTTTGATTCGCAGAGTCATCCGTTAATTTGTTCCTTATGTCATGTCGTGTGAAGGTAGTATCTATCTCAAACGCGGTTGGTTTGGTTGGAATGGATGGATTGAGTCTGAGAATCGGACTTGCCTACAATTACTATTATTCCTCCACGTTCAGGACATGTCTTTGTCTGTCCGCTCATGCATGGTATGAGGAGAAAAAAAAGTCGCAAACTTCGAATCAAAAATCGCAAGAAGCGTTAAATAGGGTTAAGGACACGGAGCATGATATCACTTTTTCATTCCTGCTGCGTGCTCACTGTGCAGCAATCCTGCGATAAAATTCAGGAGTTTTCAGAAGCTATTTTCGAGCATGATAATGGAAAAGAAGGAGCTTAGAAGTGGTGGTGTTGTAAGTGGAAGGAATTGATCAAAATTTGTAATCATGATCATGATGGCGAGCCCTACAGTCAGCAGGAAATCTGAAGAGTGGCGGAGGCTAAGCAGTAAGTACTATTTAATATAGTACAATCCCTTTTTCCATCAACTGCTCTAATCTGAAAGGGACTTCACCATGAAGGTCTTTCCAAACCGCGCTTCACTGACTTGGCGCGGACACGCACACTAATGCAGAATTTTCCTTTCCTGCAATTAGGAATCGAGTGACGTCTTGTCATTTTCTTCCTCGACGGGGTAAAAACGCTCCATTTATCACTTCCGCGTACTTAAAAATAATCATACTTATCCACCCATCCAGTTGAAGATCATCTAAGCCACCACCACCACCATCGCAAGAGATGACTTAGCTAGCTCCCTCATTTATAATCCCTCAAAAAAAGATCATAACAATATTTCTTGGATTTTGGTGGTGGAATGCATCCATATTTTATTTAAGCCTCAGTATATCAAAATGGTGTCATGAGCTTTTTAATGGATACCTCAGCTTTTTTGTAAAGATTCGTGAAGACAAAAGTTTGAAAATTGATGTGAAAAACATTAAAAAACGTTTTCAAACTAAAATTATGATGCAAAGGGTAATTAAAATGCAGAGTAAGTACTAACATATTCGTAGTACGTTTTAATGGATTATCATATTTTGGCAGAAATGTATCAGATCACTCATTGCATTGGTTTTTTGAAGTGTAGAAAGTCAGGAAAACTGTTTGTCGTCTCTGCATTACCATCATCATCCCTCATGTACGTGCTTTGTCTGCACAAGTCCATGTAGCTGGAAGCGAGTAATTTTTTCACCACCGAGTGCATGTCGATTTTTGAAGGGATTCATCATCGCCATCAGAAAAGCGCTTTTATCGCGTACCTGAGATCATCACAAATTGTGTGAGTTTCCTCTCGATTATGCAAGAAAAATGTACACATTCACTTTCGTTTGAATCGAAAAAAACTGTTGTGTACCACCTTGGGAAAGATTTTAATTACCGGGCTTACCCTCCCTAGCAGATCCGACGGGTGTGCGAGGCATGTCATTTTTACACATTTCCTTCTTGTACAGGATTTTTTGCATCATTAGAAATGCATAATAGGCATATATGTTCGGCTTTACGAAATATAAGAAAAAATTCCACCCTTAAGTCGTTTCATTCAGGAGGTTTCTCCGAAAAACACATTCATGTCAAGTGGAATGGGAGCTGGTAAGCTCTTCATGCCCCCGAGTAATGTCGAAATGAATTTGGTAACACCAAAAACACAAAAAAGACTTCAATAAAGCACTCCACTCTACAAGAATGAGTGATCATCACCACCATCCATATATATCGTATCATTCATTTCACCATTCACAGATTTTTCAGGTAGGGTAATAAAAGAAATGATCTCATTTACATGAAAAGTACGAAAACGAGAGGGAAGATGTGAGACATTTAAATGGAAAGCATGAATGAGGCTAGAATAACTCTGGAAGGTAAATGGTGCCTCCAGGCCACCAGGTACCTTGTTTCCATCATCTTCCTTTGTCTCCACAAATGTAACGATAATTATTTTCGGTAGTCGTGACCAGAATGTTAACCCCACTAAAGCTCTAATTTACGAGGGTAAAGTAAGCACATTTAATTACTATTCCTTAAAATCCAAGCAGAGGACAGACTCTATTGAATCATGGGGGAAATGTCAAGAATTTGATGTCTCATGTAGAGTCATCCAAATCATCCGCAATTCAACATTTCCCCCTTTCGTGGAAAAATATCATCTTCCTCATGAAAAAGATGATGACGCTCCGAAGATGATGCGAGTACAAAAGGGAGAAAAGTACAGAGTGTAAAAAGCACATAAACCATATAATATCTTGCCACGAGCGATGGAATGGTAAAAGCCATTAAGGAGCTCATGAGAAATTTTTTATTCCTTCTTCACAGCATTTAGAGATTTATGGACATTATGCGCGTCACACGAGCATCACTATCATCACATGCTATGAATTTCTCCGGTGTTTTTTCCTTCTCCGAAGAACGATAATGTTCCACCAATTATTGGACATTAAGTATGCAAATGAATCGGTATGCTCATTTTTGAGGATTTTTGTTTCTGAAACCTGAGTTAAAAATTACAATTAAGTATGTATGTGTATTTGTCAAAAACAGGAATTTCTATTATCGCCACTGGCCAGTGAGCGCATTGCCCATTACGGAGCATTTTTCCTTCATGTTTTTATTTTTGTGGTTAAGATGATTTGTGAGATGTGTAGGATGCAATGCCCTTTGTGCTTTCCTTTTTTAATGCCAATAATCATAATTGCGTCTTTGATGATGATGATAATTACAGCACAGCCATTGCATTGTAATGTATCTATCCCCAAAGTTCAAAATCTCTTGAGGATTTGCCTGTTTTGTTTTTTTTTGCATTTTGTGCCTTGTCTGCTGCCACAGTTCAAGAATCCAAGTTCACCTCAACTCTTTAAGACTGTGATCTTATTTAAATGGGATTTGTCTTGATAAGTATCCCTTCGAAAATGTTTTTATATAATACGTTTTCCAACTATCACAATAATTATTATTCTTCTTGGATGCCAAAGAACAGTGAGTAAAACACGAAACAAAGGCCTACAAGAAAAAAATAATAGGAATTCATTATCATTATGCTTTTCATTTCATGATTTCAAAAATTTTCCATTTCGGCTTGGCTGATGTGTATCGTATCATGAGTAAGTGGTAAGTGCTCCGTTTGGAGCAAGTGTAGCGTAAAGGGCAAAGATCTTCATAGATGAGCTCTCTAACACTCATGCACGGCCTTTTTTTACTACTGCGTGCCCTAGTGCTTCACTTTTTTTAAAACTCGCAATTAAATCTGACAAGTTCCTTCTAAAAAGCATCCCATTTTACATAATACCACTAGCCACTTGATGTGGGTGAGGGGTAGTGACTGACTTGACTGCACTTTTGTTTTCCTTTTCTCGAAGTGATTAAGGGAATGAAGCAAGTGTGACCGACCTTTCTACGCTTAAGTCCACCGACCCCTGCAAAAATTTTTATTCTATTATTTTGGGAAGTGCTTATCTTTTTTTTCTTCTGTTTTACACAGCTTTCCTACTACTATTACTCTCTCATTTTATTCCTCACTCATTATCTCCAGCACGAGTCATGTAAAAGGTCCTCCCAGCCAGCTAGCCAACGTGCATTTTGGGGAATGTAAGTATAAATAGTTATTGATGGTAGCAATGATAATCCTCTCGAGGATAATGAATGTATCATCGTTGTTGCAACATCAACATCGTTTCCCTTTTCTTCACTCTCGTGAAACGACATCATCATCATCAT
>JAHZNH010001342.1:0-13483 GCA_027744355.1 Tyrannoseira gladiata
AAAAACTCTGAACTGAGTGGTAAAAATAGGTACTTATTGTTCCTACACGAAATAGAAGTGACTTGATGTTATCAGGAAAAACACAATCTATAAGTATCTAGCTAAAATTGCCTATCGCATTATCATACAAGTAAATCGGATTAAGTCTACTTGCGCATCAAATCTAATTTCGATATTTCCCCGTCGCAAAAAAAGGAAATATTTTCTGTGTAAAAAAATTAGTCCACTGTTTCCTCCCATTTTCTCGAGCCAGTCGGTTTATCTCATCTTCCTCAGGACGGCAAAAACAAAACTCACCTATTCAGTCTTCAGAAGACACACCAAGTGCCCTTGAAATATTTTCTCGGAGTGTAGTATGTATGGTGTGACGTATGTAGTACACGGAAGAGAAGCGCCATTATATCTTAGCTTAGCTCATACATGATCATCATCATCATCGCAGTTTCTTGTTTTCATTCGTAAAGTTCCGTGTGTGCATAAGCAAGTTAATCCCAGAGGAGTAGTTAAAGTTTCACGTATATAAAGAAGCAGCGCTTTATAGAGAGTAGTTGGTTCGGTTGACAGGCAGAGTTCTGCTGTTGTTGGCACAAGCTGTGCAGCTTCATACCTTTTCATGCTACATTGATTGCATCGCATCGCTTTTTTTTTACTCCTTTCATTCCTTCCTCTGAGAAACGAGTGAATTATTATTGCTTGCTTCTCCTCGCTCACAGTCTTCTCTCCTTTACATTCTTTCTGTTCACGCTATTCATGTTTCGAAGTCATCTTCTTCTTCTGCAACAAGCAGAAATTGTGAAGCGCTCATTTCTCTCCCCCCGATGTGGCAATGGCAATTGTACTACAGGCTGATAAAAANATTCTTTCTGTTCACGCTATTCATGTTTCGAAGTCATCTTCTTCTTCTGCAACAAGCAGAAATTGTGAAGCGCTCATTTCTCTCCCCCCGATGTGGCAATGGCAATTGTACTACAGGCTGATAAAAAGCCTCAAGCTATGCAGAAATAACCGTAATTCTTTCAGATAAATCTGGGATACCGTAAGAGTACACAGTAGTAAAAAAAAGAAGGCTGAAGATTTTAAAGAGCACACACCACGCCAAATCCACTCCTAAGCAGTAGTAGGTGTAGAGCAACATGAAACCTTTGAAAGATACATTTTATTTATGCAACACAATAATAATGAATGATACATGGTGCCTTCAGCAGACCCGCTCTCCCAATTCCACATTGTCTTCAGAGTAATTTGGCCTTGTAATATGGAGTGTAGTCTTAATTTCAGGATGGATTTATACAGATCCGCTCTCCCAATTCCACATTGTCTTCAGAGTAATTTGGCCTTGTAATATGGAGTGTAGTCTTAATTTCAGGATGGATTTATGGCCAACTTCATTTCCTAACGTTGTGACAATTCAAAACGTGGCTAACATTAACCCCAACACATTTTCGTTCTCTCAATCTGATACTTAATCGCCTGTTTCCTTTCCGGCTGTGTGAACTTTATTATTCTGCAATGTCATTCTATCGCGCCCCTTCTAACCTGATCCGATCTAAATGTGAGCTGAGATCAGACTCGAAACCCTCGTTGGGTTTGACTGACTCTGCACAATTTGAAAATATTGTGCCCTTCGAAATGATGATGACGGTAGAATAGGTGTGTTTACCTTTACTGTTATTGTTGTTTTTTATTCTCAAGTTTGCTTTCGTGTAGGACACTTGAAGGCGTACATTCGCTTCTACTTGTCATCACACACTCAGAAAAAAAAATTTGTGATAAATGGATTATTTTTTTTCTTTTCTGTGTTACAACTTCCTCCACCTAATTTGGCATCAAAAAATTATTTACGAGGACTCAGTCTTGCTTTATTCTGCCCCTTTGACTCGTGAAAAAATTTTGTAGCACTGTATTGCATTATTTTTATTGTTATCACATGATAACTCTTTTTAATAGGAACGCGCTATTCACGAAAGCAAGCTTTTGTTCCTTTTTTGTGGTTTCTCTTCGTTCGTGGTGGTGAAGAGGTTGAGTTGAGTGTTTCGAAAAAGTGACCTCAATTTTTTTGTGCTATTATGAACATACGACAAGAAAATGATGATGATAGCCAAGCCACGCTGCTGCATAGTACAATCATCCACTCTTTTTTTCTTCTTGAGCACAATAATGCAATGCATGTTTCTTGGCAATCAAGAGTCTCTCTGAACTGTGCACCAGACAAGAAGGCAATGTTACTTTGTATTGCTTTTAGGTATCTATTACTTTTTATCATCGTCATAATCTCCCTTAATAGTTTTTTCTTGCTTGCTCGGGGTGTGCTGGCTGCGTGAGCTATGCTTCTCCGAATGCCTAATCTGTTTGTCATTCTTATCGCGTCTTTTGTTTGACGCAGGCAGGCACTCATTTTTTCTTTTAAAAAATTGCCCAACTTTTCAGAATGAATTTTTCAGCGAAAAAAGTTGAATTGAAGAAGGAAACTTGAAAAGTACTTTACATGCATTTAATTTTTTCTGTAGAAATTGGCTTGGGTGTGTGCCATAAATAAAGCAATTCAGTTTCTTCGCACCGCTACTCATTTTTTAGCAGGAATGATTGGCAAGGAAAAGAAACCTTTGAAGAAGAGTAGGTTTATCATCATCACTGACGTAAATTCTAATTAAGGAGGGCTACAGCGAACTCCGAGATGAAACTCGATGATAATAATTATTATTATGATTTGAGTGGGAGGCTTCTTTTCATAGTGTCATTTAAGAGTGCGCTATTGCAACATCAAGAACCTTTCTTCTATTTAAAGTCATTTGCCCTCCCTTTCTAAAAGCATTACTGCAGCGGAGAATGTGCTTCGTTTCGTTTTTTTCTCGTTGTTTTGTATGCGTCGCCATTTGCTGCAACACGACCAGATAGATTTTCCATTAAGAATTTCGTTTAAGCCATTTAATCCAATACTTATTATTTGTGCTCAAGCCCCCCACCACTTTCTGCAGAGCAAGGGGAATGAGGAGTCTTTTGGATAGCGCATTACTTACAACTACTACCACTCGCTTGCTTCTTGAATACGTTTTTTTCTTGCTCGATGTGATACTAAACCGTTGTTTGTGAAGCTGCCACAAAATTACATTATGACGCTCCCGCTTGAGTGACACGTTTTATGTCGACTTAAGTAACGTGAATGTGCTCCATTTTTTATTTTCTCCATTATTGCATTATCTTCCTGAGAAAGATATGATGGGAGCACCCATGGATAGCGTTTTTCCGCGTATGTGACTCGGAAACGTGAAGTCTCTTCCGGAGTGTTGGCCACATACATTTTGAAAGGTGAAGGCGATTTTGCCATTATTTGGGAGAAAATCAGTATAGCTCGAGCGTAGGCGTTTTTAGTACTAAACTGAAAGGATTCATACAAGGATAAGTTCAAGGAAAAACTGGTAAAAAATTAGAGGAAAATAGTTTATTGCATATATGAAAGTGTCTATACTTGTAAAATGGCACAATATCATGGAACTGTCATCATAGAAAAATTAGTAAAAATTGAAACATAGAACACATCCAGCGCTTTAAATCGACGATTATTGAGGAAATATATTCATAATGTTGGAATAATGTACATACTTTTTTGGATAAGACTGAACATTAGAATGGCATAGCAGATGGCTTCGATCGTAAAAGTAGTAGTATCTATTAGCTTTCTCCTGGAACAGTTTTGTTTACTTAGACCGTACTCTCGCTCGGATTTTGCTGTATTCGGGTATGTATCTGTCGGAAGTGAAGTTGAGGGACTTTTCACACATCCCTCATTCACTTCACACTCGCGCGCGTAGGTTTAGAGTTATTATTAGATTATATTTTGATGAGGATGTTTACTCCGACTAAATCTTGAGAGTAGGTGTAGTAATATTGGCTGGGTGTATCAAATAAGCTGAGGAAAATCTGTACAGATAAATATACACACAAGGTAAATAGTAACATGAAGGAAAAGTCATTGCATATTTCCAACTTTCTTCTGATTCGAAATGAAAAGGATGTTTTTCTATAGTCAGATAAGTTTCTTTTGAATTGTCGAATTTGATTCACGTTGAACCATTGAAAAAAATATGATAGCATCCGGTTTGTATGAGGATTTGGAGCGATGAATAGCTTTCTTCCAATAGGGATAAGGTATCGTGACGAGATGGGTTATGCTGCTGAATCATAAAGGGGAAATATGAATAGAATGGGGAAATTTTTTTTGGATCGATCAGTTTGATATACAATTTGCTGCAAATTTAATAACTCATACACAGTTCTGTAGCTGTTGCTGAAGAAGGGATAATGAAAATGAAAGTCAAACTTCTGTGCTGGCGGAGTGAATAGTGGGTGGAAAAAAAGAGAAAGGTTTTATCGCCTTTTCGTACTCGGAATACATAAAAGTGTGTGGAAATTGGAAAGGCGCATAATATATTCTGATACAGGGAAATGGGGATAAACGAACGCATTCAAAAGGTATTGCTGCTACCATATATAATGTATGTAGGTATATATTGCGTTCCTTCCTACTCCAAAAATAAGTAAGTAAAAAGTTGAGTGCTTTGCCTCCCCTTAGATGTATATTGTACCTTTCCTATTTATATCGTAAAAGTATCGTGGTGAAGCGTAGCCTCCCAGCCTGGATCGAAGCCACCAACTGTTTACCTTCCTTCCTGCTGGTACTTTTATCATCTACGAGGTATCCCAGGTGTCAATTAAATTGCTTTTGTGTGTATATTTTATGTCCCTTTTACGCAGCAGAGCACTGTAGTCCCCCTGAATGATGCTCTGACACATGATTACATGCATTCGAGTGATAAAAATAAATAAACCGATGAGGAGCGGAGAGAAAGGGAAAAGTGCGCCTGTGAATGAAACTCGGAGGTAATGTTGCTGCTGCTGCTGTTAATAAATATTTTTCAAAGATTAAAAGAGTTTCATTCTCCTCAAGCACACTCTTCCCTTCCTCACAGATTTCCCAGTGTAAAGTCGAGATATTGATACATAGGTCTTCCTTAAGGATTTGTTGTTAAAATGGGATGGAAAAAATATTTAAGAATTAGAATATTTAGATTGGTTGACTATCATTTCCTTATATATTCTAAATAATTTTTCTGGGAATTAGTTATTTAGTCTTCTCGGGAGAGAATTCCTCGACGTAGTAATAGTGTAAGTTGGATTGGATTACAATCCAAAAGCTAAGGATAATTGAACAATTGAGGACGTTAAGTAACAAGTTTAAGTAGTAGTAGTAGTTTTGTCAGTGGAAAATGATTTCGAACGGTGAAGTTAGCATAGAATACATTTACATGATTGAATTGGGAGTGTTTTAAGAAGCATCCGGGACGAAATATATGTTTACAGGATACTTATATTTTACAATTTTTATGTTACAAATGGTGCGTTTTAACTACGAATGTAAGCATTATTACTGAATCATTACGCGACATCATTAGTTGTTAAGTTCATGATTTTTTAGTTTAATGAACATTTACAACCTCAATAGGTTCTCAAAGAATAGGACAGGTTTATGTAGGTATATTGTGTTGTGTACATGAGAGCATTAGTTTATTGTTTCTTCTTGACTGAGATGTTATTATTCTATGGAATCGATGAATTATTTATGTGGTCTCTCGAAGAAAAGAAATGAGTTTAAGCTGAGGTGAATAGCTTCGAGTACAATAAAAATGTCAATCTTGCTTGTTTGATCTTCTTGGAATGCGCGAGACAGTAGCAGGGAAAGAAATGGATCGAGGAGGTTATGTACTTTGTTACATGCTGTGTAGACTTTCCGATGAACAAAAAAATTATGGGTACGAGTTCATGATATCATAAAAAATACGTAGAAACTTTACCGCAAGCTAAATAGTATATAAATAACCAAATTTAGTTTTACGTATTTCATTTAATTTGTATAGTCGATTATTTATAATGCAATTTTCCGTTTGTAAATAATAATTGTGACATTTTTAATGGAATCATGTAGATTCTTAAGTTATGAATACCGATGACTAATTTTAGATTTTAATGTTCTATGAAACGACTGTAAACTCCAAAGCACCAAAGCATTTTTAAAAAGCATCTCCAGCAGAGTGAATGCACTAGCTCTGCTAAAAAATTTTAAATGGTGATTAAATACATTTTTTGTGTTAATGTGCATATACAGCAATGATCCTGCTCTACATGTAAATATCGCAATGAATGGTTGTAGCTATAATAGTTGAAGAGACGCTCTGTCTAGAAAACTGGTATTGTATTTAAATGTGGTATTATACATGAATCTTAACGTTCTCGCGATTTAAACTCGTTTAAAAAAATATTTAAACCTTGTGGTTTTCCTCATTTAATTTATTTCATTGAATGAGACATGATCTCTGATCTCATCAATCTACTCATACATATTTTCGTCGAAGTATTACCCCAGTGCATCTATTGAATCTATTTTCTCGAAGGAATTTATTATGCGAGCTTGATTTCATACGAGCATTTTTTTGTGTTCACATGATATCATTTGAATATTATATTACGCTCCGCGAGCGACAGTCAGACAGGCCTGGCGAGGCGAGCGAAGGAACAAAAAAATTAAAATGTATGGCTATTGCTTGCCCAAGCAGCAAGAAGAAAAAAAATGGTTAAGTGAAGGTGCTGCTGATGCTGCTCGAATTCGATGTATTCTTGGCATGTAAATTGCGCCATTTATAAAATATTCGTCTCGTTCCTCATCCCCATCATCATAATTCGTGTTCTCTAAACTGAAGCAGAAGCCTCGTCGATAAGGGAGCATTGCAAATCACAATCAAATCACACAAAACCGAAGCCAATATCTCGTCTTGCCCAAGCTCACAATCGAATCATGTAAATGCATGATCAAATCGTGTTTGGTGTGGTGACCGCCACCATTCCCGGTCTGCTGAGGATAGTGTGGCATTAAACAAAGTTTTTTTACTACTAACTAGTTGCTACGCTCAAGTACTAGAAGGAGAGGGATACGACTTGACTTGAGAGAAGTTTTTTTTTCTCTTCTGTATTTGAGAAAGAAGTCCATTTTTATAAGCGTATATGTATTTGTTCAACTTCTCTCAAGCTCTTAGACTTTTTTATATGTTTTGTCTTCAACCACCTACTGACTTGGGCCACAAATCTTTCAGTTCATATTGCCGACATCATTAACCTCATGCTGCTTGTAATCACTCATCCTCCACAGTTTTTTCCCAATGCATTAAGGGAATAGAGAGGACGTGTAGAAATTTGAAAAACGAGAATATGTCTTGGGGCAACGGCAATTTGAGCTTCGACAAAATTTGGAAGATGTCCTAATTACCAAGCCCTTTTAAAAAGCAGGAATAGTATCGTATGTAGGTTTTTTGTGGGATAAACAATCAGACTTTCTTATAGCATGCAGGGTCAGAATACTTAATTTTTTAAGTGATCCACCGGAAATATTTTACACTCAGGATTTTCTGTGTGGGATTTTTTTCTGGAGAAAAAATCGCATTTTGATTGACTGCAGGGAACAATATTTTATTCAAATGTAATTTGTCGTGACTCTCTGGAGAGCACGATTTAGACGAACTGAAAGGATGAGAATTCCACGGGGAAGAAAAGAGCTCGATTCAGTGCAGTGCAGGGCAACGCTACACGAACGAAGCGAGGAACTTTACCTTATATGGATTCCTTCAAAAGAACAATCCGTTTATCGCCGTCCATTGTAAGAACCAGTTTGGATGTCGAGATCCTCACAGAATTGACAATGGAAGGAGTTGAGCTATCAATGTAACTCAATTTATATTATGTTCTTGCTCGGATGGGATTTGGGCTCGTAGAATCCTTATGCATATCGTAAGCTCAATTTTCTTCATTTCTTGAAGCTGAAGCGGCGGTGCAGCGACCAGGTTACAATCGTCTCCAAAAAGGAATTAGGGAGATAATGGTGATTATTATAATGCTTGTATGTACTTGGCGCGCATTCATTGATAACGCGCCGCATTAGAGTAGAAACGAATGAATCGATGGATGTGATATCAAGATGATGTCTTTTACCTCTTTTTCTCCTCAGGTAAGTACGTATTTTTTTTATTTTTTAAGGGATTATCGTTGTATTAAAACGAATTTCACGAACTTTTATTCGTGGGACCTAGATGTATAATGGTCCAAATTGGCAGAATTAAGCTCGATCATTGGAAAGTTAATTTGAGCTTTGCGGGACAAATCATGATGCTACCAAAATTGTAATGTTTTGAACTTACATTTTGCTTAAAAAGTTTTTGGGCGTTAGTTAGATTCGAAAATTTTTGAAAAAGAGCACGGATAATATTTTTTTGTTCTCTGTTCCATATCTAGGTTTATTTTTCCCTCGATTGATTGAGGAAAGCTCTTTTTCAGATTTCAAATAACATTTTCTGTTAACTTTTTTCTTTACCGATAGTTTTTTAACACAGGTTAGGAAAAATTAGTATGGATGTCCTCTAACTGATTCAAAAATAGTGCCCGTTGGTTAAAACCATCATTTAATCAGGAATCCATAACTGAAGGAATGGTTAATGGGTTTTTTTCTGTCGACGCATAGACTCGATCTCATGAGTGGTCGAGGGATACGGAATCATATTTAGAGGATGAGCGCCGCCACCAACTCACTTGATCAAGAGAATGGAATGGATTTTTTTTTCTGTCGACGCATAGACTCGATCTCATGAGTGGTCGAGGGATACGGAATCATATTTAGAGGATGAGCGCCGCCACCAACTCACTTGATCAAGAGAATGGAATGGATGAAACGAATTCTCCATCTGAATCTGACACGGCTCTCGTCTCTTCTGCCTCATTTCCCCTTCCATTCATCCCTGCCTTTTCATAACTCATATATTATCATTGTCTTGCACGCATACCCAGTCACAGGCTTAAAAAAAGATTGTTACTCGGATCAAATGGCTATACAATAACAAACAATTCGATATTAATCACATGTTCATTCTGTCGAAAGGTTAACTTTATTTTTTTCTCCTAACACAAAAAAATCCTCATACCCAAAGATGACCGACAAATTCACCATTGAAGATGTTTCTCATGTTCGATAACTCTTTCGAAATAACATGTCGAACGATGTGCGTGCCAGAAATTTCTCAGAAAACTTTCAAAGTGAAATTTTATCCAGTCTAATATTTTATCTAATTTGCAGACATTTTACTGGCAGAACTCACTCAGATTTTCTTCTCAGAAGCTCCTTGATCCACAATCTCTTCACTCTTCTCTTCGGGTGATTTCACTTTCTGGAGTTTCGGTCCACGATTTAAAAACTTTTCAAATCCTTCATGTTGAAGTTTCTAGATTTTCTTCTTAGAAGCTCCTTGATCCACAATCTCTTCACTCTTCTCTTCGGGTGATTTCACTTTCTGGAGTTTCGGTCCACGATTTAAAAACTTTTCAAATCCTTCATGTTGAAGTTTCTTGTTGAATGAGTCACTATTATTCAATTCTAGAGCTTAAAAGGCTTTCAAATTCCAAAAATTACATAACTCGTCTTATTTCTTAAGGTATAGTTATTCCGGATGACGAATATTTTTCGGGCAAAGGATAAAATATATTAAACTCTTCCATAAATTAACGTAGTAAATTAAATACTTGCTTACTTTGAACTATCTTTGAAATCAGGAGAGGTTGGATTAGGTGTTTTAACGCTAATTTTTAAATTTTTAAATGTTGTTCTCCTTAACTGAGTTTTCATTTTCTTAGTAATCAAAAACGGTTCATGATGGGGTAAGACTTAACAAAAGTATATTTTTAAAAAATCAACTACCGAACGCTCCTTTCAATCCCCATTGAAAAGTTTATAATTTAGCAGTATGAATAATGCATCGCTTCCCCTTAAATATTCCATTCCTATCAACTCGCATCAGAAAAATGTGAAGTCTACGCTTCAACATGCTTACCGAAGCATTAATTTCCAATCTAACAAGATGACGAAAACTTCGCCTTCCCATCCAACACAACAGTGACTAACACATTTTTTGAAAGACGACAACTGCTCCAAACATAATATTACAGAACACGCTCAAACTTTCGTGTTGTTCCAAGCTGGGGGGTTCTTTTTCCGGGCATAATTCCCATTTCGTGATATCGCATTCTATACCAAACGAACGCACTCTTCAACATTCTCATTCTCCCAAGCCCGAAGATGTACAGCAAGCGCAAGTTTTCTTCTTCTTCATGAAAATCCATTTCTGGAGAGATTCATCCACGGCAAGCACTCACAGAAATTGAGGAATGCAGGCAAGAGAGAAACTGGAAGTGGGGGAGCGGAGGGGAGAGAACGAGCAGGAGATCCTTTTCATACCAAACATATCGCAGCCTTATAAAATATATGTAGATATCTTTGTGTGTACTTCGTCAAGAACTCTGCTTATATAAGGCTTACTTATACTTACATCACTGCTTGATATAAAAAATGTTCCTCCCTTTCACTGTCTCCTCACTCAACAAATTCGTTCGAAGTTGTAGGGCAACTATGAGACTTTTTTGGGTTTTAGCGTGAGGAAATCCCGGGCATTATTCTCCGAAAACATAAAACGTAAATCTTGAAATGGAGCCCGTCTGGATATAATGAGTATATCCCCTGGTTCATTTTATTTTTATGTTTTGTGCAAGTGTTTATCATATCATTTCTAATATGAAACGCGAGTAAAAATTCTTGTGATAAGGGTCTAAAATACTTCTGTCTGACCCATTGTTTAATTATGTGTATATTTTCATGTAGTTCAAGCTAGATGATATGCAAAGAGGCCATCGATAAATAAACTGCATCTAGTCCATCGTTACAACAAAGAATTGTTTTGGATTGGGTTTCAACGAATTCAGAAAAATTGTATTTTCTTAGTTTTAGGTTGACGCATTTATGCACATGTACGTATTATAAAGTTACTCTTGAATTGGTTCGTAATTTTAGATATAACGCTAATGCAATTTCTCGTTTATAACCGTTTCTGATATTTAAGTCCAACGATTAGAATTTGCGGTTATTCACTTTGATTTTCCTCTTTTTTCAGCCAGGAGCTCGAACGAGGTTTTACGTGCAAAAGCCTTTTACGCCGACTACTGCAGAGAACTCAGAAAGGTTTCTATTATTTCCTCCTTTCCAGTCGTTTCCAGCAACACATTTTGGAACAGGCTCATGCGCCCACTCTGAAAATGTTTTCATATTGATTTTCTTCTTCTTCTTTCCAGACTGGGGAAAGGAAAAAGCACTGTAATGGTTGTACGCACCTTTAATATATTTTCTTCTCTCGCTTTATGCTTTCAATTCTCCCCATAATATTTTCATTTATTATTGCAGCTCACCATTCCTTTCAACGTTTCAATAAAGTTCCGAGGTCTGCCCATATCGAAACGATCAGAACTTATTGCGTTGCTTTTCATTTTCGATGAGAAAAACAATGGAAATGACTAGGCTGCTTGGGTGCTTCTTATTTCTTAAGCGAAGGCTTCGATGTAAGGCCTCCCTCACATGTTTTCGATAAAACTTTCCCAGTAAAACCCGAAACGCAAAGGAAACAATCTACCCGTTCCATGAGACTTTTCTCTCCTACACAGAGGATATTGATTTTCTAGGCGCAACAACAACAAAAAACACAGGAACACTGCAAGCGCTATTGCTGTAACATTTTCTCACAAACAATTCCGTGTTGATAAGAATTAACAAAGCTTTCAGGATCGTCTTCAGTCTTCTCCGAGAAAATATCATTGTTTCATGACAATTCAATAATGCAAAGATATTGTTCCATATATAAATGAAGCCATTCGGTGCAAGCAAAAATTTGGGGAAAATTAATAAGAAGTTTAAACATGATAGGAGAAATTAATTTCTATTTATGTAAATCTTAAGGCATGATGTTTCTCGTCGACATTTCTTCTTGTCCGAATCTTGATTTTCAAGAGCGATTGAATGTTGTTGTTGATGTTGAAATGTCGACAATTTCTACTCGATCGATGATGCTCGATTTCAACCGCCACCATTCATCATTCCACATTGATAACAGCTAACTACCCATAAGGCTTTTAGCATTCCAAGAGAACGGCGAAGGATTGTCCAGATACGAGTTCTTCTTTCATCCAGATCAACCTATCCAACAGCGTAATTGCGACAGTAGGGCAGTTTAAAAAAGGAGGGAGAGACGCTGGAGGGTATGGAATTAGAAGAAGGACCTTCCCTTCCCATAAAAGCAGACCATCCGTGAAGAGAAGAAATATGTGAAGTTGTTCGATAATTCTCAACATTTTAGGTACCATCTGCACCAAACCTCCGCAATAAAGTCTTGAAGACGAGAAAAAAGGAGAACATTTGACATGGCGAGGATTGAAAGAAGAAGAAAAAATGCCTGATTTTTTTTGTTCCACCACCACTACTCTCACAAAACTCATTTTTCTAGTTTTTTCGTTCATTTTCTTGCATCTCCCCCACTTTCTTGATGAGAGAGATCCAGAATGGAAAATACCACTGTTGTACACAAACCCTACGTACATATTTAACTCGAAGCCAAGTTTAGTTTCACGAGACGATTTTTATAAGACGAGTTCTCTGGTATCAGATCATACAAGAATTACAAAACATGAAAAGTTACTTTCAATGTTTCTCACACTTACTCATGCATCCCATTCATTATCCCTATTATCGCTATGAAGTATCAAGAATAGTAATCAGGAGGAGGTTGTACTTTTTATATTATTACATTCTCTCTCTCTCTCTTAAGAAACAATTTTCTTGACCAACTTTGGATGGGGAACATAAAAGAACGAGAAAGCAATAATAATTTATTTATTTTTTTTAGAAAACCATAATGAAACGAAATGAAATATCCTTATTTATTATAGGGTATTATCATGATGCTACCACCACTGCGACTATAAACCGGATTTGTGTAATGAGCGTGGTTTAATTGGCTAGTCTACTCTAATTATGTAGGCATAATTTTATGTGGAAAATCTAGTTCATATAAGTTTATGTTTTGCGCTATTCACAAATCTCGTACACTTGTTGGACAATTGAAACAAGCCCGGGAGAGTAATAAGTAATCAACTTTAATTACGACTTCTCTTACCGTCGATGCTATTTTCTCAGGCGCAGTGATGCCATACGGTCTGAGTTTTGTAGTTACAAGCAATGTAAAGATTGAAAAGAAGAAGCCATACTGGGATAGAAGTTCACTGAAGCATCAAGAGGAATTTTCTTGCTTTTTTTGTGACGCTTCTTGATATGAGCGTTTGCAAAAGGAGGACTTGACGCATCTTTCTGTGCAGCTCGGGGAAAGAATAAATCGAATTGAAATGTTTCCTCCTCAAACTTTTCTTACCCGCATGTGTTCTTTCAACAAATCTGAGGAAATCGTGAGAAATAAAATGAAACGACATAAAAGGAACTAAAAGCTATTTTGTAGAAGATTCATGTAGCAACACAGAGTTTGCGGTTAGTTATTCGCCCGGTGTAACGATTCCTACTGAC
>JAHZNH010001343.1:0-12049 GCA_027744355.1 Tyrannoseira gladiata
GAAGGAACAGTTGTTCGCATTCAATCCGAACAAAGGGACAACGCACGAAAATGAAATGAGAAGAATTGAGATAAGCAAAACAAAAGCGGAGGAATAAATAGCTGGAGCTACGGACAATATTTATTCCGTCCATATTCATACAAGCAATTCGAACTGGTCTTTGTCAAGAACTCAAACTCACTTGGACTTTCAGGTAGAATATAAGTCCACTCGAGTATTCCTCAAGACCAACGGGTTTTTTTGCATGGATGATGTGTATAAGTGCTGGTTACGTTATCGAACCAGTCAACGTATATCGAATAGATGCCGGCTTAACAAATACGGTAAGCGTTTCACTCACTCAGCACATTATCGCAGAAAAACATCGGACCCAGAGATAAGCGCAAGACGTTGAACATGCAATATGCGTGGAATAGGCAACGAAATATGTGCAAGTAAATAAAGCATGTATCCCGGAAAGAAATACGAAAAGAGCCCAGGCCGGTTTTTGAAAAACGTTCCGAGCTAAAACCTAATGTGTTACCATATCCCTGTTTAAGTTTTAAAAAAATGTAATGAGATTAATGTGAGATAGAGCCATAATTATGCATTCTGATTCCCTTATCATCATCCAAAACCTAAGAGGTCATTATCATGTCAAGAATCAGGTTCATCTCCCTTCTCAGCATTCACGAACGATTTTGAAGAACTGTGAATGTGTCTCGAACGAAAATAACTTTGAACATGTACACTTTGTCGAATTATCAGTTAATGGCGTAACTTTTGGAATATAATTATTTATTTTTGTGAAGACAGATTCGTGTCCTTTCAGACTTTCTGTAAACTCGTCTCATCAAACTAAACTTTTATGATCTTGATTATTGTTAACCAGCGCCCTTCTTTGGACAAAAGACACTCTCAGGAGACTGCAGAAACAAATAATTGAAGAAGTATTATTGAAAATAATCAAGGGTAGTGTTCCGAACAGTAGTCTCGAAAGTAATATTGAGTATTGCTCGGGAAGAAAGATTGCAGTGTTCTCTCCTACGGTTATTATCATTCTTAGAAACATACAAGGCACAAACAACATTGTACAAGGCACAAACCGATATGGAATGGAGGAGTTAGCTAATAAGGAGCACTGATGGATTTATTGTAATATTTCTTTTTACAGGATGCCAAATTGCTTCTTTCCCGATCACAATAAATAACTGGCTTCTTAGAAGGGCCATCCAATACTACATCTAACTGATCATGGCAGACTTATGGGTTTCGTGGAAGCCAACAATAATTATTTTAATGGAACACCTTTTGTTCTCAGAACGATTTAGGAAAACTGCTAATCCACACTTGCGAAGTGATGGGTCCGTACTACGATTGTGATGAAAAGCGAAGCAAAAAACGACAATAGTTTATGTCCATACATCCGTCTTCCTGTCTGTTTGTCGCGTCACCGGTTGCTCCACTCAAATTCTGTTCTCTTGTGCATTTCCTCAACCTGAACCATCTTTCTTCAATTTCTTAGTTGCTCCTCCGGTAAAATCCCATTTTTTTTCGTGGGAGCACCACCTTTGCTTGCCAAAATTACATCATTATTCACTCGAGGAGCAAACAAGCTGTGAAAAAAGTTGAGAAGGGAATGAGTGATTTTGACACTTGCTGGCACAACTTCCACCAGTGTCAAACGACTCGAGGGAACGATCAAGAGAAAGAAAATACAGCGCCTCCCCTTCCACTCGCTCTCTCTCCTCGCCTTTCCTGCAATTTTGAAGCTCGTTTACTCTGGCAAGTCGTCATTATCATACTGCACCGCACGCACACTGATATGATCAAGATAATCAGGGAGAGAAAAAAAAGGTTTGAAGGGAATTTTGTTTGCCATCCGGGACGAGCAAACGGCAAGAGAGTGTAAAGACTCTCTTCCTTTCTGTTTTTTAGAGATTATTTTGGGACTGGCACAGGAATAAACTTTGACTGATGGGACTAGTAAAAGTGCGCATCATTTCGAATAAAACGAAGCGTAGTAAAGTCCAGCTTGAAACAAAATGGGCACGAAACCCTTCCTTTCTATTTACTTCGTCCAGCCTTAATTATTATCACTAGATCCTCATCCTCGAGCCTATTTCTCAGACAAGCCAACAACGTGAGCATATATTATTATTTCAAGGATACACATAAATCCCTTTCTTCGTTCCAAGAACTCAAAGTTTTTCGAGACTTTTAGAAAAAGGACGGTACCGGCACGGTGAGAGGATCGAAATGAATTTTTATGCCTAATGCGACAATAAAAGCCGGAGATGAGCATGTCACCCTCTCTGACTCGCATTCAGCAAAGCAAAGACGAAAATAACATATGTACGCACATAAATTCACTTACCCTCTGCACCGAAAAAAATAATAATATTGTAGAGAGGGGTGACAATGACTTCATTTTAATTCCAAACTCTGAAAGATCTCGTCTTCTGTACAAAAGTTTGATGCGGACTATGCGGAGAAAGTAATACACTTTATTCTTCCTCCTTATTTTCTGTTTCGTGAAATGCCTTAATAAAACTTGAATAGTTTGGACTTTTAACGCGTTGTCTTACAGAAAACTTGTTACACGATATACTACTTATAATAATACCTTATAAAGGAAAAGTCGAAATATTCCACGAGTCTAATTATCTGGGAACGTCGTGGTGGCGGTGGTAAGTAGAGTAGAACATTACCTCACTGGAACAGACGGAGTAAAATATCAGGAATTCTGGAGGATCCTTTTTTTATCACCGACTCATTCATTCATTGCTGTTGCGAAATAATCTGTCATTGTCTTTGCGGGTGCAGTTCCATTTTCCCAGTTTGTCAACGTCTCCTCCCATTTCCCACAGATAAAGCTGATTGAGGTAAAGGGAAGGAGTTTCTTCAAGGAGCCAACTCTACGTAGTCACTTCGTCCAAAACCAGTCTTCTGGAAGCATGAATGATATACCTATTATTCTCGATAAAAATATGAGTAAAAAATTTATTTCAACCTTGCATTGCCACCATTCTCTTTCCAGAATTGTGCTCAGCAACGAGCGTAAATGTACGAAGTATCTTGAAAATGGTAGGAATGGAGATGAAAAATGGAAGGGGAAAGGCATCACATTTTCTCCTCATACCGGAGAAAGTAGCAGCTTGAAACGGATACTATCACTCAGTTCCTATTCTTGTTAGCTCGAGCACTTTCATAAGGAGCTCGACTCTTATATCAATACGCTCCCCATCTCTCCTTCTCGCATTGATGATGATCATGATGATTGCAAGTCGCACCATCACATCACCAAACCACCACCAGAAAAAAACTCACAGCCGCCTAGCTGAACTCATGAACTCATTGCTGCGGTGGTGGTTGACTTGAGTTTGACTTTTTTCCAGCGAAAAAAAAGTTGAATTGCGAAGTTGCTTGCAATCACTCACTTCCTATTCTTGTTAGCTCGAGCACTTTTATAAGGAGCTCGACTCTTATATCAATAAAAATACGCTCCCCATCTCTCCTTCTGGCATTGATGATGATCATGATTATTGCAACTCGCACCATCACATCACCAAACCTTTGCAGCCAGTCCGTCTGGTTTCCCTCTCAGCTAGAGTAAGTAAGTGAGAATTTTGACTTGATCCTCCGCGCTGTGGGAGAGAAAAAAAACTCAGATTTGCTTAGCTGAACTCATGAACTCATTGCTGCGGTGGTGGTTGACTTGAGTTTGACTTTTTTCCAGAGAAAAAAAGTTGAATTGCGAAGTTGCTTGCATTTCTCCCCTGAAGCGTGGAATGGAGGAAGGAGTAGATGGAGTGAAGTGGTATGGTGTGGCGTGCCATCGTATTCATCGAGGGGGAAGCAGAGTGCGAGGCAAGTTCTAGGTTTTCCCATTTTCTCATTTCATCTCCAGGCATCTCCTCAGCCACTCATCCATGGGTGAAGAATCCTATCCCGGTGTATCTCTTTCCTTGGATTCTACCCCAAGACATTTTTCATCGCTGCCTGTCGCGTGGAATGGAATAGGAGGAATTATAGGAACTAGGAGTCACTGGATGATGGAGATAATACTGGAAAACCGACAGAGATGAAAATCGCTAGAAAAATCTTCCGTCATTCCTTTGTTTGTCGATTCTAGTTCGTGTATTATTTCTTCCCCAGATAAATAATGTGGCATTTGAGTGGGGGAATTTCTCCCCGAGTGTGGAATATGAATAAGAGCTTACTTGCTTGTCGACTTGTCGATGTGTGATTTTGTTTTGATGACTTGGGGCTTTTCTGTGGCTTCACTTGATTGATGAGAAAGAGTACACATCACATGAGTGACTGGTATCGAGATTCCCATGCAGTGATGCAGTGCCAAAAT
This sequence comes from Tyrannoseira gladiata, assembly GCA_027744355.1. Taxonomy (NCBI): domain Eukaryota; kingdom Metazoa; phylum Arthropoda; class Collembola; order Entomobryomorpha; family Entomobryidae; genus Tyrannoseira; species Tyrannoseira gladiata. Next base: position 4,343 of record JAHZNH010001343.1, read on the forward strand.
GCAAGTCCTTTCGTTTTGAAATGGAAATGCATAAGAATCTTCAATGATGATCCATGCGATGAATGCAAGTAAGGCTAAACCGTCCTCAAATCCCGATTCTATTTCCGTTTTTAGCTCTGGGCTGCTATACCTTAGCTTTGATTGTCAGCATGCATCATTGATATCATCAGACTTGAGGATGTACACTTCACCTTCGACTCGGATGACTTTTACAAGCACAACTTGTGTACTTTCGTTTTGCCTAGGGGCGAGAAAATATTTTTAAATTTCGGGGAACGACCACGTATTTCTACATTTTAAGCTCATGCTTAGCCTCGTGTTAGGGATAATCTGAGGAAAAAATGCCCGACATTATACAGACACAGGACATTTCCAGAAGAAGATCTCCCTCCCTACAACCCCAAGAAGGGACTCCCTACAACTGTTCATATCGTCAAATCGTCAGCAATTAACCCACTTCCAGTGTGATGCAGATGAAAAAAGTTTGACCATATTTCACGACTCCCCATTCGAAAAACTTATGGACATGATAGGAGGACAAGCATCCTCGTCATATCCGTGAAACGACCTCGATGAGGGTGGTCAAAAGCGTAACTTCATTTTTCTCCTGCTACCTATGTTGCGCTCTACTGAGCTTCTGCTTTATTTCAAGTCGTAAATAATGAGCTTACACAGACAATAATGGCGTATGGATTATCTTAATGAACTTGAGCAATACAAAAGAATCCACACAAATAACGAGAGAAACCAATATCGAGTTGTAGGAGTTTTTTTTCACGGTTTCCCCCTCTGAAACCCCTCTCCAAGACTACTATCGTGTTCGAGTCGTATTAATCTGATGATGTACATATAAAGCTGTTCATGATGATGAATATCATCAACAAAACAAGGCAGTGCAGTCAGTACCAGTGCATTCAAATATTTTTTTCCGAGGAAGTGTTTGTGCATCTATTTGTAGCTTCTGGCTTCTGGACTGTCGCTCGTTCTGTGTTTTATTACCTTCAGAAATAGATAATGGCAAGGTGAATTGTTCCAGGTCAAATATTTTGACTTGGAGCTCCTTGCCTAGCTTCCTGAAGAATGCGTGAATGCTTCCGAATGAAAGAAGAGATAAATAAATATAATTTTGCGCCACACACAAAGCGGAAAGGATGCTTATAACTTTCTTGCAGGAATTCCTGGTTCAGTAATACTTTTTCTTTGTCGGTTGACCGAAAAGTATATCATTTGAAANAGGATGCTTATAACTTTCTTGCAGGAATTCCTGGTTCAGTAATACTTTTTCTTTGTCAGTTGGCCGAAAAGTATATCATTTGAAACGCCTCGACTAGCTAAGTAAGTGGAACATGGAGTGGGAAAATTATTCTTAATTGTCAGATGTGCTTTTTGAGCAACAAAAAACTGTGAGCGAGAAATTCCAGGGAAAGGAAAGGAGGAATGTGGAATGCATTAAAAAATAATTATGCATACTATAGCAGATCCTCTTTGGAGATTCGAGCGGGAGAATAAAAACACGAAGGGGAAACATGTTTGAAATGGTGCTAGGACGTAGATCTTTCCAAAGACTGTGGGCCGGTTCCCTTTTGCAAGTGGAAGAAGGTTGAAGGGGTTATTAGGGGGTGAAAATAACGGGATTATCGTCTCTCTTCTCACTTTCATTTCCTGATAATATTTATTGGGGATTAGTTTGGAAATGATGTATAGTTGCACTTTTACTTGGCAAACTGCTATCCGAAAAATGGGACATGCACACACCAGAAAAATAAGCAATTTTATCGTCTTCATCTTTTCCTCCGAAGAGTTTTTGAGGAGCGCAGCCGAAGCAGCATGCAAACTTTCCCAGGAAAGAGTTGAACAAGTTTGGATTAGTTCTGGTTCTGGTTGGGAGAGGCTGCTGGAAAAATGACGAAAGAGGTCTTTCTTGCGAGGAAAAATTCCATTTAAAATCGGCAGGGTTTTTGTATTCAAATGAATGAGAAAGTGAGTGAGTGAAACGTGTAAGCTTCCAAGCAATGAATGGAAAAGGCCATTTGCATGCAAATTATTCCTACAGAATTCCACAACTCAGTCAGAGTATCCTTAAGTGAATCAAAGCGGAGCATTTTATTCGGATGCGTATTAGCACAACTCCCAAAACGAACTAACCATTTCCCGTCCTCAAAAATCCGAATGTAAAAGGACTTTGTGTAGAGCCTCGTGAATATACACAAAGTTAAGTAGGTAATATCTCTTTAAAATGGCATCTTAAAGAAAATCCGCTACGAAAGATGAGAAAGAAAAACGAAGACTACTACGGCGCATTCATATGATGGCTCTGCGTAACCCCATACATTTTTGTAAACATCGGTTCGGTTGGCGAATTGGTTTTACCCCTCTTCACTATTTTTCAGAAGGAGGGACGAGAAATGGAATGGCTGAAATGTAAGAATGAAACATTTTTGAAGACGCTTTTCCTTAAAAATCCATTTACTTTTTTTTTGAAGTGAGATGCTAAGTAAGTAGAAGAAGCAACTGAAAACAAAGGAAGGGAAATTGAAGACTCTACTAATGTACGGGTGTTTTGATGGGGACTGCCTAGTAGCATTCATTCATTCATTAATGGACGATCCATGGAAGCAGGACAGAGATTTGGACTACTTTTTTTATGGGGCCGTTTCCCTCTTGAAAATGGAAATTATTTTTGCGAATGCCGTGTTTTGGTACTTGCTTTCGGTATTAGGCAAGGGTACGATTGAGATTTCAGTAGAAAAGTTTTAGTGGAAAAGAACCACTTAACAAGTATATGTGCTAATATATGGACACATGCAATTTTCAACGGATCAAGCTACGCATTTTAGCAGGAATACTATTTGAACTCTTTGAGGTTATGCATTTCCAAAATCAAACTTCTAGTATTCTAGTAGATAGTAGAACCTAGTAGTATTCATTCATTCATTAATGGACGATCCATGGAAGCAGGACAGAGATTTGGACTACTTTTTTATGGGAATGTTTCCCTCTTGAAATTGGAAATTATTTTTGCGAATGTCGTGTTTTTGTACTTGCTTTCGGTATTAGGCAAGAGGACGATTGAGATTTTAGTAGAAAAGTTTTAGTGGAAAAGAACCACTAAACCAGTATATGTGCTAATATATGGACACATGCAATTTTCAACGGATCAAGCTTCGCATTTTAGCAGGAATACTATTTGAACTCTTTGAGGTTATGCATTTCCAAAATCAAACTTCTAGTATTCTAGTAGATAGTAGATGAATTGCATTCTAGTAGATATTTACCAGCAACTTCCAAATTGCACTTTCAAATTTCTTAAGTTTTTGGTTTCGGAAGCTTAATTTATTCGGAGCTCATCAAGTGCCCTCCTCACCGAAATTAAAGTTTTGATGGGATCGCAGCTACTCCAATCTCCGTCGAAAATGAGCCCGCTCTTCGATTATTTTGTTTGACTTAACCCCTTTTTCAGGGAGAAGTTTTTCTCGGTGGTGCGGATGGATATTAGAATGTTTAATTACCCATAAGCTTTTTTCTCCCGGTCCCTGGTGCCTTTTGCTTGAGTGCGGAGCAAAAATAAAGACCAGCAGAAAAAGTAGGCACCACCACCAAACCGTGAAATTTTTTTGTCAGACTTCAAGTCACTAATTACCAGGGAAGTCGGCACGTGCAAACTTGGGGTTAACGTGAAGACGTGCGTAGTAAAAATAGATACATCGTGGTGCGGAAAACCTACTCAATGCGGTTCTGCTCACTGGAATGTGGAACTTTTTTTTGCTTCGCCTTCTTCTTTGAAAAGCCTGGGGGATTGGTTGGGATGAGCCTAATCGACAGCTCCACCGAAATTTTCCCCAAGAGTATGGATCGGATCGAGCAACAAAGTAACAAAGATTCATGCCGAGAAAGAAGAAAAGCAGCTTTTAATCTCGCTTGATATCAATCCGGTGGTGCTTTCCGTGAAAAAAAAATATTTTGAGAGCAGAAGAAAGGATGGCCTGTGTGTGATCATTATTACTTGCTCCTCTATTCATTCACTACTACTCTTTCCCCAGAAAAAAGAAGAAAAAGTTTTTGTTAGTGCTCCCACTTTTGGGAAACAAGTCACGGAGAGAAAGGAGATCTTTGCTGGAACTCTTGAGAGATTGTCGGTCTTTTCACTACCACCCAACTAAAAAGTATTATTATTGCCACCATGAGTGGAGGAATGGATAAAATAATAGAGGAGCTAGCTGAATGAATCAAACGCAAAGTAATTGCATCTCGGGAAAAATCCTTTGCTCGTAAGCCACTGAACAAGTTTTTTTCAAGAAAGTACTTATCCATCAACGATATACTAGAAAGGAGTACCGTATAGTATACGCTAAAAACATATACTAGAAAGATTAGTAAAATCGTTGAGATTAACATTTTGAAACGCAAATTAACGCGACTATATTCAAAATTATTGCTATGTAGCTAAAATTTAAATTATAGGGAATTCAGATTATACGAGGTATAGAAAACATGAGAGTATGTTACTCGTTGGTTGTAGATACCGAAGCGCGAAGTTATAATAGATGAATACTTTTTGCAAAATGAATAAATAAACAACAATTCAAAATCAAGATTTATAAAATTCACCTTCTTTTAATGTTCAGGATAGTTTGATAGGCTTATAGGTTCGTACTCAACATATTCCCTTTGACGGTCTCATGAGACATTGTACCTAAATGAGGCTGCCAAACGTCTCCTGTAAATATAGTAATAGTTCATTTTCCGAAAATATTTAACCTCCCCATGTAGCCCACGATGAAATGAAATGCGCGATTAAGCCGGGAAAGAAAGCGAAATGCGATAAAATATGGGGTGGCGGGAGATGTGAAAAAATCAGAAACAGTTAACAACCGTGCCTTTCTTTCCTTCGTCTGTTCTCTGGTCGCCTGATTCCTTTCGAGGAGAAAATCTTATCTCGCTCTACAAAAGCGGAACGTGGAGAAAAGATGAAACCGATCACCGGAAAAATGCTTCTTAGTCTCCATTACTCTTGGTTTCGATGTGGCTTTTCACAGTGACAGGTTAGGTTCCAAGCATAGCGAGTGAGTGTGACCCCAGCACTTTAGACGAGAATTTCCCCTGACCCAAGCTAGTCGTCGGTGGACTCTCTCAAGACCACTTCTTTCTCCACCCGCAGAAGTCAGTTTTAGGGGGAAAAATGCAGCGGCTTTTGTCACAAGAAAAGCGCATCAATATCAATGTACTCTGATAAAGTGGCTCCAATAAAGCATCAAAGCGGAAAAAAGACATCTCGGTCCATACAAAATAATCCTGTTGAGAAGAAGAGGACTTGTTGTAATGTAATATGTCAGAAGAAAAGTGGTTTGACAATTCCATTTCCCCGACCCGACTTTCTCGTGGCCAAGGCTTTCCTGAGCTGCTGCTGCTGCTCTATTGCTTTCACATCCATTCACAGCTCATTCCACTCCTGAAAGAGCTGCGCCAAGCCGATTCTCTTCTTCCACTCCAGAAACGCCGAGGAAGTGCTCCCAAACGTTTTTATAGTAGTCAATAATTTTGAAAACCTAAAGACTGAATAGATCGTGTATAAGGCCACTGATTTAAAGAAGCATCTCTCTGGCATGGGTTGACTTAGGAGGTAATCCAAAAAATACTCCCACTCATGCATATTTTTTTCTGGAAAAAAATGTTGACATTTATTCATTTGAGGTAAGCCGGACGTCACGAAGGCGTAGGTTAGCTTCATGGAAAAGCAAAATGTAAGTACGTGGGGAATTCATCTTTCGCGATCACTGAACTGAAGCCAGATTTTGAGTGATGGAGGAAAACTTCGGGGCGTTCAGTGGGACACAAATGGTCATTTTTGATAGCCCGACTTTACATTGCTCCACTGAATATGCACATGCTTTGCTGGCTTAATCCGAGTCCAAGTTTTCTGGCAGAGATCAAGTGTGTTCCTTTCAAAAGAACAGCACTCGGAAAAAATGAAGTTATTATGTATTTATGGTGGTATGATGCTCTCTCCAAGTTTCATGAAATGAATTAGAGCGTAAGTGAAACTCTCTATGGATTTAGAGGTTGCAAAAAATACTCTGTATTATCAAGTGACTACTATATTTAAGCATTTTTGAAGGTAAACTCCTTCAACAGTATAGCTAGGAATGGCATAGAGTAGGAGAACCTTCTCCGTTTCCCAACGAAATTAGCAGTTGTTGGTCTGCTTCCAAAGTGGAAATGTCATTATTTTGCTGGCTCCTGGAACAGAATTGAAAATCAGAAGTGCAATCTCCTAGATTTACCTTTTATTGCGGTTTGAATTCGCATTAAAGCTGGTGAACAGTGCCAAGTTTTCCCGGAACATTTTTACGCCTTTCTTTTTCTCTCCGCCCCACAAAAANTCCTCAGCGAAAGTTGTTATGAATCGCAAGTCCTTTTTCTCTCCGCCCCACAAAAACATTTTCCTCATTAATCTGAGTGAAAAAGTTGTAAAAATTCTGACACTAAATTGGACTTTGTGAGTCGCATTTTGCGGTTGATAACTCGACTGACGCCGCGTCGGGAGTTGGCGAGATGCTTGAGATATCATATCAAATGCTCGCGGAGTCTCATCCACGTTGGAATCGCATTCCTGAGAATGGAGAATCCCAATCGTAGCTTGAATATCATGGTACATTACGATCATATAGAGAGAGGAGTCCACCAAAAAAATTCGATTTTTTGTGGGGGAAGAAGAGCAGAGTGTGATTAAATGTCGGGGCAATTTTGTTTGGGAATCAATTAATGTCTCCAAAGCAAGGCTGGAGGTAGTTGTGGCGCTCCCAAAAACCCTCCGTCGTTCAATTCAGACTTGCGATTCATAACAACTTTCGCTGAGGACGAGTATTGCATACTTATCCAAGTCTACGGCCGTAAATATACGCCTAATATCTAAGTATAAAAGTATGTCTCTAATATGGACCAGAGGAAGGGATCGTCTCAGTTCTTGGCAATGGATTTATAAGAAGCATTTGGATTGGATGAATGTATTACGAGCCCGACCTAGATATATAATGGTGGATTTATTTTTATGAGAATGCTCTAACTCATTTGAGCAAATGGTGGCCATTTTTATTCGCCTCTTTATTCATTGTCGCTGGTGTCCATCTTTAGAGTTTGCAAAAATCCGAAAGTACATAGAAGAGGTACCCTGCCGGGTTGGGGGTGCAACGGAAATGGAAGGAGAGAAGCCACTTGATCAAGGAGAAGATTGAGCCACCAAAAATGGACTATGGTTTCCTACTTCGGGTGCAAGCTTTAAACTGGGAAAAAAGAGATGAATTGGAGATCCCGTCACGACCTGGCTTCATCTCATTCCATTCAATGCCAATGTGTTTACGCCTCCAGTGACCCGCTTAATCTCCATTCTCTCCTCCGAAACCACAACATTTGTATTTCTGCCTCATCCGACGAAGGAAAAAAAATACCAGGGTTTCAATCTCCAGTCTGCAATAAATTATCCCGGAGGACTCACGCCCATTGCCAAATTTTACTCAGAGTCGGTGCAAAAGTTTACGTGATTTCTTTCCTCCTCCAACAAATTGTCAAAATTTCACGGTAATTATTTTCTTTCGTGGATTTTCAATCAGGCCAATTGATCGCAAGTAAAAGGAGCCTTTGTTGGGAGTTGGCTGATCTCGAAAGGGCGAAATAAATGAACAGAGGAATGTAGCCTCCAGTGAAGAATGA
>JAHZNH010001344.1:0-11301 GCA_027744355.1 Tyrannoseira gladiata
ACAGCGAGGAGAGGAAGTCCAACTATCTCATTCTGAAGAAAAATACTCTTTACCCATCCCTCATCCATTATGTAAGTGCACATCACTCACCCTCGCTCAGTATTTCCAAAAAAAGTAAAATTATAATTTTTCCTCCCAATTTCCCTATCCTCGCCGAACTAAATAGGCGGAGTTTCCCGCAAGTAGAAATTATTATCATTTTTTTGGTTTTCGAAAGCCTTCCAAAACGCCATGATTTTGTGGAAGGATGACACCTCTTTTCAATTCAAGAAATGCGTAGAATTCCCAATAAATATTTTCCCCCCAACCGGGCCCACCTCCGGCCTTAGCTGGAGAGCCATGATAATATTCGCACGCAACTGAAGCGCATATTCCACAAGTACATGATTTAGGCGGATCATCTATCACTCAATTTTTTTCACTCCCGGATTGGATTTTCCATACCATACCCACTCCTTCACGAGAGGGATTGGTGTGAAAATTGCAAAATTTAATTAAAAATGGTATCACTTTTTACGATCATCCCATCCATCCATACATACAAACATGGATACACTCCCACTCCGCGCTCTCAATACAATTCTCTGCTCTTTCGCTTTTCCCCTGCATTTTGTACATTAATTGGCGTGCGGGTAATGAAAAATCGAGAGATATAAAGTGCACAAGCAACCAGAGTAAAAAAAATTGGGGAGATTAGGATTGTATTCACTCTCCTAAATAATTTCTTCCTCCTCTCCAATCTCTCCCCGCCCGAATGGGCTTATTTTTGCGGACTGCATAACGATTCATTTTTATTTCAATTTTACTCTTTTCCACCAGGCGAAGGAGCCGAAATCCATTTCGGGGGAGCTGAAGTATGCTGACAGCAAATCGAAGTCGTTCCGCAAGTACACATTCCAGTTCTCGCAAGCGACGCTTAAATATTACAAGGATTCGAAGGTAAGTACTTAAGTACTTTACTTAGTTCATGAGCGAAAACAAACACTACCGCAGTATAATGCTCTCTTTTTTTAAAAACCCTGTTCTCCTTCCGCCTCCTCCTTGATTAAAAACTTTTTTTCTGCTGCGTGATTACGATTACAATTTTCATTTTCCCTTTTCCTCCTCCTTATTTTTTTGACTATAGATAGACTGCTCTTCCTTTGCATTTATGTAGATATTGTACGTATATATTTTTCCGCTTCACTCTGGCGGTAAAATTACATTAATTAAAATTCGGGGTGATTTCCCGTAATAATATCAAGAGTCATGCATGTGGTGGCCATGCCAAGCCCTACCATCGAAAAAAATTCCGCCTCTTGTTTTCATCGAGGTGAAGCCTTATTGCCTCCGTTTATTTGATTCCTTCTTCTTCTCGTGTGTCCAAGTGCGAGGGCTACGAAAAGATAAACTTTCTCGTTTCCACTATCCACCAGCGTGACATTTTTCTGGTGGAAGAAAGTTGGAATGAAGAGGGTGCACGCTATACACCAACCCACTCAGGCAGCCAGCCAGGAGCAAACATTAGGGCACATAAAACGGAAAATTAGTTTAAACTTTTCCTCTCCAAGAATCATGTACATTCATTTGCTCCGCTGACGAAGCAAAGATGTATGCTGATGATGATGATGACGATGACGACGATGTCTTGTCTCTCTCTCTCTGATTTTTTCTCCGTTGGCGTGGCGTTGCACTGCGTCTTCTCGAGATTGAGAATGAATGTTTACCGGGCGGCGTGTGGTTGCGCTAGATAGGATATGTTATGTACGTACTTACGTACACAAGACTAAAGATGATGGTGGTTGGTTCGCTTGAATTAATTAAGAGTTAATAATTAAACAAGTAGAAAAAGGAGAGGAAGGAGAACTGAAGTGAAAACGAAAGGAGAAGAGTGAGTGAGTGAGTGAGCGAGCTAGAGAACAGGATCAAATTCTCTTTCTCCTTTAAATCATCTCTTTAAAAAAAAGTCGGGGCGAGTGGAAGAGGAAATTAAGATGAACTTTTTGAAGCATGCAACCCCGCTCTAAAAGAGCAAGGCCGAGGAGAAGTACTGGAAAGAGAAAAGGAAAAAATTGGGAAAGTGGCTTTTCCACAATGACTTTTCGGTTTGGTCATCTCCTTTGGAGAAAACTGCTACTGAAACTAGAACCAGATAGATAGACACTGCCACGTCGGGCAATGAACAAAAAGGAGAGAGAATAAAATGAGCGAGAAGAGTTGTCTAACTGGATGGAGGAGTAAATTTAATTGGATGTGGACTCGACTTTTAAGTATGCTTTTCCTTTCCCCTCATTTTCCCTGGCCATGGCCATCATCATCTTCAATGCCTCCTCCTTGTTTTCCTTGGACTGTGATGCAGAATTCTCATTTTCTGTCCATCCTTCCTCCTCCTAATTTCCTCCAACAAGAAGAAATTAAAATGGGAGCCAGTCATATCGAAAAATGTGAATTGCCTTTTCTAAACTTTTCCCCTCAATTTTGTTGAGGAAAATGAATCCCTGAGCAGGAGCAACCTCTCACCCAGAGCCCTAAGTAATGCAAAATGATGGCTCCCCAACCTTTCCCATATTTTTTGATATGATGATACGACATGATCCCGCAAAATCAACCGAAATGACCGTCATTTAACTAACCAACCAACCAGCTCAGCGCTTATTCAGGGGCTTTTGTAACGAGATGGTAATTTCTGGAGGATGGGAAATGAGCTCTCCTCAAACTTTCTTCATTAACGAGGGCTCAGTGAGGCCATGCCATGCAGACCAGAAAAATTAAGGGAGAATTGTCTCCCGTCTTCATTACCTGCGGTCTAATAAGTGGTTTCTCCTTCCAAAGAAACGACGAGGTTGACGATGATAATGCTCATCATCATCGTCACCGCCACCTAATTAGAAATTCATACTCATACCATCTTCGTGGGTGGTCGCGTCCAAATTGGTTTCTGATCCAATCTCATATCCACCACCACCCTGGAAAATAAGAAGTGTCATCATAATTATTTCATTTGGGATGTTTGGGGCTAAGGAAGCTTGAAACTCGTTACACTAACGCCTTCTTCTTGCTGTCAGAAGCAATTTTTTCCTCCCTCGTCCAATTCTCGGAGAGATTTCGAATTCCAGGGGTGCTCGTTGTCTTTTTGTCACTGTGACGCGGTAAACAGCATTTAATTTGCATGAGAGGAAGCACGTTCATTAAAACTTTCCTGGAGGAGACTTTTTCTAATGACGATTTCCAAAATCATGTATGCATCCCTGATCGTACGGAAGGATAACGCCGGCATTAAAATTTTCCATTTCTCCATCTCCTCTTGAATACCTCCTTTCCCTAGGAATAATTATCTGTAATTATGGTTTTAATCTAAAAAATGGTTAATTTTTTCCCCATAGGCCTCGACTGAACTGGGCGCTTGGAAAATCGAGGACATAGTCTGGTACATTGGATGCGAGCCGAAGCGGAATGCGCCAACGAAGTAAGTCCTCCTCCATTTTTTAAATTCATTCGTATTTCTTCCTTAAGAAAAAAATAAGTAGGGAATTCCCTTCATTTATGCATCACCTCAAGTGCTGAGACATTCACGGAAGAAAAGACAATTTTTAATATATTCGAGCACGACAAGATTTTTTTACATTTCTATTTTTCACGACATTTTAAATTTCTTTCCTTTGTCTTTTGTGGGAAATGCATTTGCGAGGGAGAATTTTTTCCCCGCCATTCTACAATAGTAATGTTTTTACCGTCATTATGATTCAAATGTGGAGAGAACATTTCTCCCCCTGAAAAAGAAATGAGGCGCTTATTTTTCTCTCGAAAGAGGTGATAAACGCTTGCTCATATTAAATTAATCGGAGAAATCATCATCATAAGTCGGGGGCATTTGAAGAAGGAAAATGAGCTGTGCTTTTTTTCTCGCTCAAGAACACAATCACATTTTTTCACCCAACTCAGTTATTTACTCCATTCCATTTCCTCTCCTTCGCACAATTATTAGTGGCGCAGATACGTGGCCGAATGAATAATTCGTGAACAGAGTTTTTAACTTAAAGGTGGATGATAATTGTATCAAAAAAAAGTATTATAATTTTTTTCCGTGAAGACGACAAACCTCAAAAAATAATAATAATGGCTCAGTTGGTTTTGGTCGTCTTTCGATCCCACTGTAAAATTCATTAGCTCCTCTTCTTTACACTGTTCACTTGTTATTAGCTCCATATAGCATCGGCCCGCATCGCGGTCGTCTTTTACTTAAAGTGTGGAGAAAGCGGCCGGTCGGTCGGTCAGTCGTCGTCACATCCCCATCATCACGGACATCGGCCATTTCCCAAACATATTTAGCATTTCTAGCGTGTACATAAGTATATTAAAAGGGGAGTATCTATTTTTTTATTGTCTGGCCATTTGAATTGAAAATGAGCATTATTTTTTGTGTTCATTCCTCCGTTTTTCTCCCCACCATACCATACCAGCTCAGCTCAACCCAACCATTTACAGAGCCAGTGTCCCATTAACATTTCAAATGAAGCGGGTTGTAAAAACCACGAAAAGAAATCAACGTGGAAAAAAGAAGGAGTTGAGTAGACATCCCAATCCTTATTATTAATGGATGGTCATTAACGGCAACATTTTTCGTTCGGAAAGTCATCGTGTTCGTTTTCCACTTTTTACCGTCTCAAATGACGACTTGAGTGATGATGATGATGATGGTTTTCGGTTGGGGTTGGGGATGGCGACGATTCATAGAGCGGTGGTCGCTCCTCCGGCTGTCCTATTGTTGTGGATGGCGCGTGATGGGAAAAATATTATTGTCCCTGCTTTATTCTCCTGAATCGATAATTTCTCCGAGCAAGGAGAGAGAATAAAGAGACAATTTTTAAAACTATATAATATTACCACACCGGAATGACGCCTGGGGGAAGTACTCCATGCTTTTTTACTTTCATGTCATTCCCCGTCCGCAATCTTGTCGACCGGCCTATACGAAAAAAAACCTGTCGTATCTGTCACGGTAATCTAAGCCTTTTTTTCTACGAACCCTCCTATTGGGATCCCGCTTTTAATTAGTAATTAAAGGAGAAGCGTGATGATCTTACGCGAGAATTTTATATGATATTTTTGCTGGATTGTGCACGGACAGACACCCTCTCTCACTTTCCGTGTACGCTGACTGCGTTTCAGGGAAAAATGAGAGAAGTGTCAATCATTCTGATGTGGAGTAACGCCTTCTCTCCACACAGAACCGTAGCTCATCTTTTGGATTTTATCAGTATGATTTTTTTTCTCAACTTTCAGGTGGACGTTCACATTCGTGAAGAGGAACTACAATTTCAAGAGGTAAGTGAGGAGGAGGATTATTGGAAGTGGTGGACACATAGCTGTGCTCTCACTTCGCTTTTATTTTTCGACCCATGTCATTATTTTTTCGGTGGCGGCGGTGGAGGAGGAGGAACATGGTGGCGTAAATCATAGAGAAGCAGCAACAGCACAATAAGACTCATTCGTTCTAGCCGAGCTTAGCCAATCCAATAATTTAGAGCGCTACAAATTCCGAAAAGCGCTCTATGAATATTCCATACTACCCCCCAACCCCTGAATCTTTCATCACGGACGTTTTCAATCACCCTGGAAGAAAATGAAATCTGGGAGTGGGAGTCTCAACTCGCCCCGTGGCGATGATGGTGGATGAAAAAGAAAACCCCTGCTTGGCTGCTTGCTTGCTTGTTGAGCTCTAGCTCGAGTAAAATGTGTTTTGCGTAGCCCCTTCTCATTTTCATTATATTTTGACGGGAGCTGTTGCTCTACCATCATATCATCGTCCAGTAATGAATAATGTGGGTGACAATTTCGAGCTTTTGGTGTCACACTGAAAAAAAATGATGATAGTAATAATAATCTTTCTTCCTTGTCGATGATAACCGCCACAGAAAAGTCCTCTATCGCACTTTCCATACAATCCAGCCCACCCTTAATATTTCATTGTTTTTGTTCTTTGCAGGAGTAAAGAGGAGCCATTTTTCGGGAACGTGGTTGTGTGCGCGTCGGAAGACGAGCTGCACAAGTGGATTGGCGCGATGGTGATTGGGGAGCACCCTGAGGGGCTCAATCCTATAATTGTGTGAGGAGGACTGCTCACTCATTCCTGATGGACATCCATCTTCCCCTGCCGCCGCTCCCCCTTCTCGGAAGTACTTTTACGCCTACATACTTACTTACTTTTTTCTCCCCATCATTCATTTCCTCTAAATCAGCTTTAACGCAATTCAAGTAATTTTATGTGACTAAGAGAATTCGCTACAGCTACCGAGTAGTTTTTATGGAAACTGTTCATACCACACAGAATATGTAGAAGTGCTCATTGGTACTCATATTTACCTACGATAATGATGCTTTATGAAGAGGAGGGATTACTAGGATAGCTTTTTTGTGTGTGAACCTAAAAGAATCCATCTCCTTCACTTTCTCGAGCAATGATGAGCTTACAAACCATGTACATACTGCATATCATTCAATGGTCACCTCTTACCTTCTTTGGAGCTTTCTCAGTCAATACTTAAAATTCTCTTATCTTGAAGAATTGGTCCCATCCATAATGATGATTACTTAATTAGGTCGGATCACATCAGATCAAATGAAATTCGTCAACTGTGGAGATTGTTTTTACTCTTTTCAAATCGAAAATTCAAAAAGAATGATTGTGAAACGCACATACCTAAATTTATCTGTCCAGGGAAGAAACTAATTTTTCTACAGAAGCTAAACTAAAACTTGGAATATTTATGTACTTACAAAAAAACTTATTATTGCTAATCACACATGCATTCCATATGCCTCCATATTCGTGGGCGGGAAAAGACTACAAAATGATTCTAAAACAAAATTATTACTATTTTCTTCTTCTCAGTATTTTTTTTTCATCGGTTAATCCCCAATTTTTGAGGGACTTCCGAAGTTAAAATGTTTTGATACAATAATGCCAAAATCAGAAGTGGGCTTTTGAGTGGCCCCATTAAGGGAAATTTGATATTACGTACTCTACACGGCTTTTTATTATTATTTTTTCTTCGCTCTCGTTGTCATCCCCATCCATCCCGGGATTGCGTGCAGGTACCACTCATCATCATCATCACCACATGCATAACAACCAATTTTCCGTGATGATGTGGTGCGGTGCGGTGCTCACTCTCACTGACATAAAAAATAGTGGACAGTGAGTCACTTGTTAGTTGGGTTGTGAATCTTAAGTTCAATTTTTCCATCGCAAAATATAAGTTTTTCCTCCAAAACACTGTACTTTTCCTTTTATATCCCCTTACACCTTAATAAATACGTGAAGAAATTGCAGAAAAAGTAAAAATGGCGTTTACACAAGTAGAGTGAGCGAAACGATTTTTATTTCCATTTTCCCCCTTATTTTTTCTTCTTCCGAGAAACCCAAAAAATGTCCTGAGATAGGCTAAGTGGTTTGACTTTTCGCGATGAATATTTTAAAATTCCCCACTAAAACGCAAATGACGCCAATTTATCCCTATAAAAGCTCCACTGATGGAATATAATGGTTCGGAGCACTTTCTCCGGAGAAGAAGGAAAAAATCCGTCTTTCATGTTGTCCACCGAAGAGAATAGATAAGTTGGACGGAGTGAGCAGTGAGCAGAGCATTTTAAAGTGTACACTACTTTCTTCCGCTTTTTTATTGGCGACATGCAATTCGAATTACTTATCTCATTACTACCGAGCCGGGGATGGATGATGACTTGAGAGAAAAAAAAGCGGAATAATAATAGGGTCCCGCCATTACCAAAGTAAATGGATGATGATGGCCCCTGACAAGTCTTTCTCCGTCCGTGAGAGAAAAATGTGAAATTTTAAGCCACATTTAAGAGGCATTATCCTTATCGGGGAGGATGATTGCAGTTACTGCTACTCCTCATTTCATTTTTGTTTTTTTTACTTTCCACTAACTAACTCTAAAAATCGGAGGGGTGAATTATGGAAAGTGGACGACGGATTCGGTTATAATAAGCAGTGCTTAATGGTAATGATGAAATATGAATTTCGTGGTTTTGTCTCTTTTTCCCACTCTGATTATTACACTTTAACACGGAACGGTGAGGAAAGGAGAGAGAGTGATGAGTGAATGAGTAGTCATAACCTAGCGATTTACCCATCATACATTTATGCGCATGCTTGTCAACGTTGTCATTTTCTTGAAAAATTGTTTTACTCGTTCTTTCAATTTATTAACGGTTTCGTACAAAAAAAGAAAACTTATGAGTATTTTCTTCGCAACTGTGTATCGCTTCATCTTAAGTCTGCTCTTGGGTACAACAAACAAACAAAATGTTTAAAAAATACTTTCCAAAACTTTTCGTTGCTCATCGACTGATTGATTCTTTCCAATTGAATTTCTATTTACTTATCCGATCCGTCACTTCTTTCTCACGCGGAAGATTATTTTATGATGTAGCTGCAGAAGAAAGGGTTAGGAGCTAAGACGGGGGATATTTTTGTCTCAATATGAATTGATATTTATAAGTACATTTTGTATCAGGGATGAATCAGGTAGTGAGTGCATCCTCAACAGCTCTGATTGTGAGTGGGTGAGTGAGTGGATGAATGGATCGATCGGTGGATCCTTCCATTTAAATGATTCAATGCTCCCCGGATCCGAGTTCGAGTACATGTGGAGCTGGAGAATCATGAATGTTGTATCCGTAGGAATTCATTTATTGCGGGGCGCATCCTCATTTTTTATTTCCGGCACGGCGCTCTCGCCCGCCAACCCAAATCATTAAAGAATGCAATCGTACATTAGTAAGTTATGATATCGTTATTGTCCTCATGTTACTTAATGAGGTAGAGAATTTATAGAGCGTTTGTCGTCGTCTTGTCTGCTTGTGGCGTAGTTTTAGGTAGGAGTTTGTTAAAAGTACATTACCTAACATTGTAAGGAGTAGGTTGGCTGGCCTATGGGTCCATACAAAATTATTCGAGCGTGTACTACTACTCTACATTTTCTCGATGAAAAATTAAGTCGTACGTACATACACACACACATTCATTCATTCATTCATTCATACATACATACATAAGTACATAAATACATGAATCCTTATTCTAGAGGAGTTTACATCAATATGAAATAAGGTTAGCGAGTCCGTTTCTATGTCAGTGCAGTGCTACATTAATAGCTGCAGTTAATTTATCGTTTTTGTAGTACTATATAATGCAATGGTGCGAAAGGCAAGTCATTTTATTTAGCTAAGCGACCGGAATATGAGCTATTTCCATTCGAATTCGGAAGTTGTGAAGAGTGAGTGATAAGTAAGTAGGTTGGGAAAGAATGGGAAAGTGTTTCATGATGAGCGAATCGGAACTTTATTTTAGCTCTACGTATCTACGTATTTTAAATATAGAGTAATATATACTATCCGTAGAGTTCAGCTCCCAAAAGAAAGATTTTTATGATGCCTGTGGTACGTCAATAGGAAATGCTAGTGCAATTTTTATCAATCAGATCAACCTAAGTAGATTTTTAGTCATTGTTGTAAGGAAATAAATACTTACGTAGCTCACCCGCATCCTGTACAGAATTCTAGGATCTTTAGAGAATCTTGAAGATGATTGCAATGCTGGAATGTGAACGGCTTAAAAAAATTCTAAGTGTACATATATTAGGATACTTGGAGTAAGTAAGTTGACTTGAGTGTGGTAACTTTTTTGCGTCGGTGTGCCTTTTCTCTGCCAATTTTCTCGTAAATGAAATGTGAGTACTTAACAAAAAAAACTAATGATTCGATTTAAAAAATTATACTTACTTGCCGTCATCGTCTCGATCTTGACTCCTTCTTACCTGCGCCTTTCTGCCTATAATCTTCTAAATAATTGTACTGTAATAATGCTACCGTACTTACTTACTTACTACTTCTTAAACTTAAGCGCACAATAAAAATATTTATCTAAGAAGTCATTCTGGAATTTATATTTTACCTGCAACAAACTATTTTGCGGGGAGGCAGGCATAGCGCATGTCATGTCCACAAAGTGTTTGCAGACAATATACATCTATTTTAAATTTTTAATGGAGACATAAAATCTGTAGCTTAAATTAGGTTAGGCGGAAAGTTTTTCTGGGGGTGCGTGGAAAATTCGTTGTCTATTTTGAAAGTTGGAAGGGGGAGAGTACCGTACCACCCCAGCCCCTTGAAGTGGGCTTTAAGTGTTGATAAGTAGAGTAAGTGGTGTACTTAGCTACGTGTGCACATTTAGTCAACTTTCTTGATGTATGTATTTTTCCCGAGATTTTTTTTCCAAGTGACCCGAGGGGTTCTCCTTGCGGCCTTTTTTATTCCTCCTTTAGAATTCTGCCCTCGTCCATTTTTTAAAGATGCTCAGCATCGAAGGAAAAGCTTGAGTGGGCGAGGAAGCCTCCTGTATCCCTTTAAATCATAATGAGGATGAGGGAGGGGGAAGTGCAACTGAGCTGAGCCCAGTCGACTTGTGACTTCTTTTCCCCTTCAATAATTTACCTCATCGTGAGTGAGTACTTTCCACACTGATTTTTTTTTGCATTGAATCATTTGCAAAATTGCACGACTCGACGCATCGTTGGTGTGCTGGTGTAGAATAAGTTCAAGAAAATATTACTTACTGGATTTTAAACCTGTCGTGTGGTAATCGTGATGTTTTTACGAGTGCGCTGATTTAATGTTTAAGACTCGAACCGTTTTTTTAGCCCTAAGATTTCCTCTAATTTTAAATGATTTCGTTGCTAAGACTTGAAGGGACTCTAAGAATGCTGGAGTGGAGTTTTTTATTTTGACTGACATTTAGTAGTCAGATATTAATTTTAGGAAAACGAAATGTCATAATTTTTGTTGTACTCTTGCTCTTATCACAATGGAGTTTTTTTTCGTACGATTCTACTTCTAATTTTAATTTTGTTCCAAAGGCCATAAGTTTTATATGAATTAGTGTGCGCTGTAGAGTAAAAACTATCAATGTATCTATTACTTTTTAGTAGAGTTTTATTTAGCGTGTTAAGCTCAATAAAGTATAAAGTTTCGCTGAAATAATCCGAAGTCTGGGAGTTTCTTTCCATTCTCTATCCATCATTTTGCGGGGTGCGCGGCCCTAGACATACTTTCTCCTTCCAGTCTCACTTCGCCCCAGTCACCCTCACCACTTGGAACAGCGCAGCGGCTCGACGCAACCAAGGATATGGAATGGGCTTCTTTTGCGAAAACTAAAACTTGATTTTACCCTTCGTTCATAACTCCTCTCAATCGAGAATCGAAAATCATCACGGAATAAGTAAACTAAACTCTAAGCAT